>CANXYI011954712.1:0-14311 GCA_948208565.1 Hura crepitans
TGACCATATATATATATATATATATATATATTCTAGAAAAATTAATTATTTTTCCCATTTTTTCGTCTCTTTCTTTCCCTATTTCCTCCCTTTTAAAGCTCCATTTATCTTCAATAAATCTTTCAAAAATTCAATTAATTATGGCCCACAATCCTCTAAAATTTAGTGCTAAAAAATTTGAAAAATCGAATTATTACATTATTTTTATGTTACCCGATTTTTAGATAAAATACTTCCTGACCTCTAAAAATTCCAATTTCAGTGCCATTAGAATCTTTGGAATTTTTGAGTATCAAGTCATATAAGTTTTAGAATTTTTTGAGCAACTTTGAAAATAATTTATAGTTCAACTTTGCCTTAGTCACTATTCATAAGACACTATCATAAAAATTCTCTTTGCATTTTTAACCAATCAAATGACTTTTGATTGATTTGAAACTTTGCCTAAAATTATTTTATGATTAATACTTTCATCTAATGGCTACAGTGTATCCAGAGTCTCAGGAACATTATTCACCACGGGAAAGTACAATTCATAAAATGTTAAAATTTTTGGGTTGTTACATTACTTCCCCTCTTAAATGAAATGTCATCCTCGATATTGCTTAGTTCAAATAGATAAGGATGCTGTTCTCTCATTTGAGCTTTTGTCTCTCATGTTGCTTCCTCCATCCCATAGTGCTTGCAAGCAATTTTCACCAGTGGATCCATCTTATTTCTCAGTTCTTTAACCTCTTTGGCTAGAATTCTAATAAGTTCTTCTTTATAGGACAAATCTAGCTTAACTTCAACTTCTCCCATGGATAAGAAATGAGTCAGATATAATCTATACCTCTAAAGCATCGATACGTGAAAGATGTCATGAATGTGTTGAAGTTCAGGTGGCAATGCTAGTCTGTAGGTTGCTAGGGCCACACATTCTATCACTTTGTATGGCCTAATAAACCTTAAACTTAGCTTTCCTTTCTTGCAAAAATGTAAAACTTTCTTCCATGGTGACACCTTTAAAAATACCTTATCTCCTACTTCAAATTCAACATCTTTCCTATTAAGATTTGCATATGACTTCTATCTATCAAAAGCTACTTTCAATTTATCCTTGATGATCTTTACTTTCTTTTTAGCATCCTTGATTAAATCTAGCCCCATGAACTTAGTTTCATTGAGCTCACTTTAGAATAAAAGGAGTCTTGCACTTTTTTCCATACAATGCCTCACAAAGAGTTATTCCTAGACTTGCTTGATGGCTATTGTTATAGGTGAACTCTATTAATGATAGATAGCAATCCCAACTATCTTTAAATTTAATGGTGCAGCTCCTTAACATGTCCTCAAGCACTGATAAAGATGCTTCATCATAAGTATAACATCATACATATACTAACATTTAATCACTCAAGTATCCAAAGATTACCTGAATGACTCTTTCTGACTATTCGTCTTTTTACAGATGGAATGCTGTGCTGAAACTTAATTGAGTGAAGGCATTGTGAAGTTTCTTCTAAAACCTCAATGTAAATTATGGATCTCGATAAGATATAATTGATAATGGTACTCCATGCAATCTGATGACCTTATCAATGTGTAGCTCAGTAAGCTTTTCCAATGAATAATCTATTCTCACTGATATAAAATGAGTTATCTTGGTAAGATCTACCACAGCCCACATGGAATTACACTTGCTCCTTGTCATAGGCAATCGAACCATAAAATCAATGGTGATCTTATCCTATTTCTATTCTAGAATTGCTATAGGTTGTACCAATCTAGATGGAACCTGATGTTCTGCCTTTACCTATTAACAAGTAAGGCACTTGGTCATGAATTTTCATACATCCCTCTTCATACCAAGCAACTAATAGGACAATTTCAAGTCTTGGTACATCTTTATGCTACCTAGATGTATAGCTTAATAAGCATTGTGAGCCTTACTTAAAATCTATTTCTTTAACTCCTCAACATTTGGAACATAGATTTTATCATGGTAACATAACCAACCATCATTCTTTAGCTCACACTCAGTAGGCTTCCCCTTTTGGATTGCACTTATCACACTTATTAACCTGTGATCATCCTTTTAACTATCTTTAACTTACTATAGCAAACTAGGCTTGACTTGCGTCTCTGCCAACAAAGCACTATTAGAGATAAACTAAAGTCTGACATTCATGGCTCTTACAGCTACCCTGAATTTCCTGCTAAGAGCATTAGGAACTATATTGGCCTTACCAAGATGATAGTCAATTAGATAGTCATAATCCTTAATTAACTCCATCCATCATCTCTGCCTTAAGTTTAACTCTTTCTGTGTTAGAAGATACTTCAAACTCTTATAGTCCATGTACACATAACACTTTTCTCCATATAGATAGTGTCTCCAAATCTTCAATACAAACACTATCGTGGCAAGCTCTAGATATGGCTTTAACTATCAAAAAGTATAGGCAACTACTTTGCCTTCTTGCATCAGAACACATCCTAACTCATTATGTGAACCATCATTATAGATAATGAAGTCCTTCCCAAAAATTGACTGAACTAAAATAGGTGTTTTTGTCAACATTGCCTTAAGCTTGTCAAAGCTCTCATGACATTTATCATCCTAGACAAACTTCACATCTATTTGTAATAGATGAGTCATAGATGTTGCTACAGAAGAAAAACCCTTAACAAACCATCTGTAGTAACTAGCCAACCTAAGAAAACTCCAAATCTCTGTGGTGTTCCTAGGTGACTTCCATTCCATGACTGCTTGAATCTTGCTAGGATAAACCTGAATCCCTTCTGTATAAGCTATGTGTCTAAGAAAAGACACCTCACTAAGCCAGAACTCGCACTTGCTAAGTTTGGATAGAGCTTCTCTTATCTCAAAATTTGTAACACCGTCCTCATATGCTGTTTATATTCTTCTTTAATCTTGGAATAAACTAAGATATCATCAATGAAGACAACTATGAACTGATCTAGATATAGTCTAAAAGCTCTATTCATCATATCCATAAAAGCCACAGGAGCATTGGTAAACCCAAATGGCATTGCCAAAAACTCGTAGTGGCTATATCTTATTCTGAAAGTTGTCTTCACCACGTCAGCCTCTTTTACCCTCAACTGGTAATAACCTAACCTTAAATCAATCTTAGAGAACACTCTCATGCCCTTAAAGTAATAAAAAAATATAATTAATCCATGGTAATGGATACTTATTCTTGATGGTCACTTAATTCAGCTCTTTATAACCTACACACAATCGCAAAGAGCCATCATTTTTCTTCACAAATAGAACTAGTGCTCCCTATGGTGAAACACTTAGTTCGATAAAGCCTTTATCCAATAACTCTTGAAGCTAGATCTTCAACTCTTTCAACTCAGTTAGAGCCATTCTATATAGAGCTATTAATATTGGAGTAGTGCCAGGTAATACCTCTATACTGAATTCGAGTTCCCGTTTTAGAGGCAAATTAGGCAACTCTTTAGGAAATACATCCACAAACTCTGACATTACTGGCATATTATTGTCATTTGACTCCCCATTATGGGTATCATAAACATGAGCTAAGAATGCTTAAAACCCTTTTCTTAACATGTGTCTTGCTGTCACTATCTAGATAACATTAGACAGAAAATCTATCCTCTCACCCACTAATGTAATCTCAGTCCCATCATTATCCTTGAGAGTTAACCTCTTCAATTTACAATCTACTATAGCTTAATACTTGAATAGCTGATCCATGCCTAATATTAGATTAAACTTATTAAATGGTAGCTCAATGAGATTAGCCAAAAATTGGTGTCCTTGTACTATCAACAGACACTTTTGGTAAATCTTATTTACTATAACATACTGACTTAAAGGGTTACTAACCAGAATTTCTAGGTCCATAAGTTTTGACTTTAACCCCCAATCTTGTGCTTATGATGTGTAAACATAAGAGTGTGTAGACTTTGAATCAATTAAAGCCAAAATAGAAAATTCAAAGAGATAGAATGTACTGGCTATAACATTTGGCTCAACCATCTCCTCTTGTGCCTTGATGGCATACTATCAAGCAGAGGCTCTATACTCAGCTCTATCCCTCTGAGGTCCCTTTGATATGTCTCTTCGATTTCCCTTCTGACCTCTGGTAAAAGTGTCTATAGATCTCTGACCAATATTAGCTTTAATAGGGCAATCATGTAAGAAGAGATCCAATGACCCATACCTAAAACATACTCCTGATTTACACTTCTAGCACTTTCCCCTGTGTCACTTATGGCAAGTCAGACAATAAAGAGTCTGGACACTCTTAGCCATAGAAACTAGTGGACTAGCAGCTTGAGACTACTATCCAACCTTACCCTTATTCCTTTGGCCTATCTTTTGAGATTGACTTTGCTTCTGATATTGTTGTGGTGTCCTAAACTGACTACCTCTAAAACTCTTACCTGATTGCTATACAAAGTTAGATGCTCTAGGACTAGAAAACCTCTTTTTCTAATAGTATTCCCACTTATCCTTCTACATTTTCTCTATTGAATGACATACTGCAACCAGTTGATTAAAGTTTCTAATATTCATGGGAACTACTTGAGACTTAATTTCAACATTTAATCCTTTTTCAAACTGCTTTCACTTATCAGCCTTTGTGGTAATGGTGTCCTTAGCATAATGGCTAAACATGGAGAAGTCCTTCTCATACTCCCCCATAGACTTTTGCTCCTGTTAAAGGTCCATAAACTATTGCTTTCTATCATCCAACTAGTCCTTAGGTATGTATTTCTTATAGAATTCCTCCAAGAATAAATCCCATGTCAACTCTTTTTTGTCTTGTATTAGTTAAATCATCCCACTATTTAGAGGTTTCTTTTTGAAGTAAAAAGGTGGCAAAGATCACTTTCTCTATAGGTGTACAGGGTATTTGCTTCATTATCTTTTTAGTACGATCCAACTAATACTTAGTTGTTTTTAGTTCAATTTCTCCTTTTCCCTTGGAATCTTTGGCTCCCATTCTCTTGACCATCTCCAGGTAAGTCTTTTAGAGAGCTAAGGGAATTTCTTGCTACTGTAGAGCTGATGGTGGAGTAGCTGCTGTAGCTTATCGTAACAGCTGTAACATCTCTTGTAGAAATGTTAGTGGAGCCTAAGCTGCTGATGACATTTGCCTTGCTACACTACCAAATACTGAGTCCATTTTATCTAATTTCTACCTTACGAATATGGAAATTTGTTCTTCTTCCTCTTCTCAAGGTGTACTCATCGTAACTATAGGTAAAAGAACAATTTTTAGTAAGCATCATTATAATTAAATTATGTTATGTATAGACTTGACCCTAATAGCACTTGTACATTACCTAGAATACCTAAACCAGAGCTTTGATACCACTAAATGTGACACCCCTTACCCGATCTAATTGCCAGCTGATTACCTGACATAACTAAGGTGTGCAACACATAACATGATATCCGATCTCATTTCACTTAACATTGATTTAAAAACATTTTTTTTTGCATACTTAAAACACTAAAATGTGAGCTTTCAAAAACTTTTCAAAACGTGAGTTACACATTCAGATTTGAGAATCCTCATGCCGAAATTTTAGTAGTATAATGGTTGTACTGAGCACTATCCTAAAATTTGAATAGTAACCTACATTAAGTAAAGCACTTTTAAAACATTTCTCAATCATTCCCCAACATTCATGATCCTTTTGATCACTCCAAATCAATAGTCATTATCAACATAGTCTTAACATTAGGAAGAGATATCAATCATGTATAAAATAGTTCAAAAACATTTTAAAATAAGATTACAAAACCTACACAAGCTTAGATTACAAAACATTATAGTTTAGGCCCAAAACTAATTACATCCATACTAAGAGTTCTTTTTTTATGTCTATATATATAAAAAAGTACCAAAATATTGTCATTCTCTTGCATGTTTGGATGTCTTAAGGCTTGGGCTTAATTGTCCTTCCAACCTATGCATTATAAACAAAATGATGGGCTAAGCATAGTGGTGAAATTTAAGTAAATCATGTATTATGGGACATCATTAGTAAATACAACCATTATCCATATTTATCACCACATACATAGTTCTTGATGTATAAAATTGCTACAAAACCATACACGAGTTAAACATTGACATGAAAATCACATAACTCACATTTAAGCATAAATCTTGCATTCTACATGCAAATTTAGTAATTTCATGCATAAAAAAAATTTCATTATTATTCACCCATATGAACTAAACACATGTCTTAAGGATAACGAGGGTGGATGGCCAGTACAACCTCTATGAACTCGAAGGTCTATCTACCATCGTGGATTTAAAGATCAAACATAACATGATAGCCTTTATAACTATTTATGAACTTGAGGTTCATCTATCAACATGGATCTAAAGATCAAACATATGTGGGCCTTTGGGTCAGGCTAAAAGTGGACTCGTGGACTAAAAATATAAAAAATGCACTGTAAAGTCTTAGTAGCTGCTACTATACCCCTAGTTGATCGGTTAACCTATCCGTCTAGGTTGTTAAGCATATGGGCTATCAAGCATATTTATTTTTAGTTCCACCCACTTAAATAGCTTAAAAATAACATTTACTTATAGTAAGGCCAACAAATGACCATACTAAAAAACTTAGCATATTTACGATATCATTTATGATCATGAACATCATATTAAAGCAATACCAAATTCAAATGTCTAAATTTATAATTATGTAGCCATACATGCTCAAATTATCATTTCCAACTCATTTTCACCATCTCATGGTCATTATTGAGAAATAGACCATAAGCGACTATTTATGCTTAACTTAAAGCATTTTTATATTAAGTGTGGTTTATTGTCATTTTCGACCAATAAATCATATCATGCACAAAATCCATATCTTGACATCATGCTTCATAAGAGAATGTTTATAAATCTCAATTCTTACTTATGGTGGCATACAATCTTAAACAAACATACATTATGTGTATTCATTCTTAATAAACCACTAAAGCAACATAATCATCATTATTTAACTAATGTGCCAACTACCATGCTTAATATTTTTTAGATGTCTTATGAAATATCACAAATGCTCAAAATCCATTAAGGTCATTTACACACGGGGTTTGCATACACTAAAAAAGGCACATTTTTACCATTTCGATACATTTAACCATTTTTTATAGTTTAAACCATCCTATTTTACAATATGCACATAACATAAATAAACATATTCACATTCAACTTCTTTGAGGTCATTTTGGCCACCATGCTTCCAATATACACCTATGCTCCATTCATGCATATACACATAAAAAATTACCTTTCTACCTCAATTCTAACATAATTAATCATACATTTATGTCAACAAGCTCGTACATCAAAATGGCAATGCATGAACCATTTCCCACATTCTATATCAATACCATCCATTTTTATGCATTATATACGTTACACACATCATTTATATATGATATAAACCCATTTAATTTAACAATTTACCTAATTGAGGCTACTTTAAAGCATTTATTGCATTAAATAAATATGATGGACAATAAGGGCATTTTTAAATAATCATGAAATAAATTGATTTCACATACCAAAATGATTAAAATGTGACCCCAAAGACCCATCACACCTTTATTTTTCCTTTTTACCTCATTTTGTCCATTTTCTCAACTGCCCATTATAGATTTGATTTTTAAAAATTTGTAATAAATCAAAGAAAATGTAAAATGACAAAATGAAAGCATAAATATGCTCTTGGGCACTTAGGTAACATAGGAAAAATGTCAGGTTTCAAAAATTCTTACTTGAGCCAAAAAAGTTTCTATTCATCTCAACCTAAAATTGAGCTAAAACCTCCGATTTCTTTCATTTCTCTCACTTTTTCCGAGCCCTAGGGGTCATAGAGGCTCCCTAAGTTAGTTCAATCAAAAAATTTAAGGCTTAAATGGAGGTTTTGAAGAAGTAAAAATGGTAAAGAGGAAGAGGTGGTGTTGTTAGCTTATGTTGGGAGAAGGAGGAAAAGAATTGTTGACTATTTAGACAAATTTGACTATATATATATATATATATTATAAAAAAATTAATTATTTTCCCCATTTTTTTCCTCCCTTTTGAAGCTCCATTTATCTTTACTAAATCTTTTAAAAATTCAATTAATTATGGCCCCACAATCCTTTAAAATTTGATGCTAAAAAATGTGAAAATTCGAATTATTACATTGTTTTTATGTTACTTGATTTTTAGATAAAATACTTTCCAACCTCCAAAAATTCCAATTCTAGCACTATTAGGCTTATTAGAATTTTTAAGTATCAGATCGTATAAGTTTTAGAATTTTTTGAGCAACTTTGAAAATAATTTACGGTTAAGATTTGCCTTAGTCACTATTCATAAGACACTACCATAAATTTTTTTTAGCATTGTTAACCAATTAAACCACTTCTGATAGATTTCAAACTTTGCCCAAAATTATTTTATGATTAATACTTTCATCTAGTGGCTTTAGTGCATCCTAAGTCTTAGGAAAGTACTATTCATAAAATGTCAAAATTTTCAGGTCATTATAAGGCACACCTTATATTGGCACATAATGTGTGTCACACATGCATCATCAATATACATCGCATATCATGTTACATCCGATAACATCTATAATAGGTATGCCATACACCTATATATCAACATGTTTCATCTAGACTACTAGAACTATTACACGTGTTCTCTTTAAGAATAAGCATACACCATATAGTCTACTTGAATTGTTCCAAAATAGGCATATTAGTATGTATTTTACTAACCCCTTTAATTCCTATTCACGTATTGTATACCATCTTATACTCTCCCTTATATCACTTTGTATCATTTGTCCATTAGCCCTAATACTCTCATTTATACATCTCTAAGGTTACTTGTCTTACCATACATGTTGAGTTTTTATTGGAGTCATTTTAGGAATACATGTATGCATGTCATCGCATCACACATTAACTTACATTCTATTTTTTTAACCTTCTTGAAGCATAAGGATATCATGCACTAGGATAGATTTACAAGTCATATTACATATCATTTTAGGAATGAGAATATCATATAGTCATGCATTAGCTTGCATTATGTATCAATAAGACCTTTCTTAGGCAATAGGTGCATTATGTGTCCACAACATTAGTGTACATCCTACTAAGCCCCTATGATTAGAAATTCATACATTTATGTTAAAATCATCTTATGTCTCATATCTCCTCATGCAGGCATACATATGTAAGGTATCGTGTAGGACCATTTGTATAAGCATACATAACCTATATCATATCATTTTAGGAATAGACATAACATGTTTTAGCTTGCATAATATCTTGTAAGATCATTAATTACTTTAGGAATAAACATAACATACATTAGCTTGCATCATGGCTTGTAGGATCATCTGTACATTAATCAGGCTACATGGTAGGCATCATTAAGGTCATACATCATTTATCATATCAACATATGCATATTATTCATGCATCCATGATACACAAAGATAATTTATGTAATGCCAAAAAATCTCGATATTAAGAATAATACTTTTTCGAGATATGAATAGTATTTCTCAAGACTCAAGTCACACTAATGCTTTAAGATAGAAGTCATCGAGCTAAAATGTGGAAGTCTAACCTTATGGTTTTGCATATTAACCTACTGGTGCGTTATTATGCAAAACCATAAGGTTAGACTTCCATACTTTAGCTTGATGACTTCCATCTTAGAGCATTAGTGTGACTTGAGTCTTAAAAAATGGTGGGTTAATGTTGAAAGTTTGACTTTATAGTTTTTACATATTAACCCACTAGCGAGTTAATGTTAAAAGTTTAACTTCATAGTTTTACGTATTAACCCACTAGCAAGTTAATGTTGAAAGTTTGACTTCATAGTTTTACATATTAACCCACTGGTGGGTTAATATGTAAAAGTCTATCTTTTCTATTTTTGTATGTTAATCGATAATTAGGTTAAAGGTAATCACTGGAATGATTTGAACATCGAGTAAAGATAAAAGTAGCAATTTTAATATGATTTTCTTAGTTTTTAAGCATGAATTTTTATAAGGCTTTTTTAAAGAATAATGTGTATGTTTATTTGGGACCATAAGGAGTAATACATTGATGTTATAGTGGAAGAAGAAAAGTAAAAAAAGAAAATTAAAGCAAGAATATAAAAGATTTTAGTTAGGCTTTAATTTAGGGCATTGGATTTCTTTTAATGAAATAATCTTAGCCATTTAAGCTGAGGTATAAAAACCCATTTCTAGCAACCAAGACCAAATATTTCCAGTAGCATTTCTTTCCTCCTTTTTCTTCTTTTCATATGAAAGGCAAAGAAGCCATTTTTAGGGCTTTTAAGCTTTCTTTTTTCCAAATTTTCACCAAACCTCACTCCAAATTAGCCTTTTATGATATAATTAAGCTTCTACACACTTTGAATATAAGATTTGATGGCTCAAGTAAAGAAATTTAGGAGAAATTAAGATAGGTTATACATGGGTGAATAGTAACTCTAATATTGTTAATTTTTAAGTTTTAATATTTTTTAAGAGTAATTTGAGGTCCAAAATAAGATATATTAAGCTGGATTTTAATTTGGATGCATGTTTTAATTTTTATGAATTTTTGAATATTATGGATAAATAGTGGCCAAGTATGGGAAAAAGGGTTTATTTTTAAGCTTTGATATTTTTCTAAGATGTATTTGGATGCCAATAAGATATTTATCAAGTCAATTTGAGAATTTGATAGCTATTATATTTATTGTGAATTTTTGGAGGTTATGGAAGAATAGTAATCAATTATTGTATGAGTAGTTGTTTTGAGGGTTTTATAATTTTTGAGGTGTTTTTAGGGTGCCAATAAGGGTTCTATAATGTTAATTTTATGATTAAAGGCATATTATAATTTTTATGAATTTTTTATTATGGATTAAGGTTATGTTCAAGAGGAGATAAGGAGAAAGCAAGGGGAAAAGATTAGAGAAGGTTTATGAATGCTTTAAAGAATATTTTAATGCTATTCAAGTAAGTGTACTCCTTATAGTATGTGTGCTTATGATTTTGGGTTTGAAAAGTATGTGTTCAATATATAAAATGTATATGCATGTTTCTCGTGATATATTTATGTTATAATATTTAATGAAATGTTAATGTGTTAAGAATGTGTATAGGCATGTAATAAGGTTTTATGATGATCAATTATTTGAGTTGCCTTTATTATGGTGGTCGAATGGTTATGTTTTTATGACTTAATGATGTTATGATCACTTATGTTATATAAGTTGTATGTAAGCATAGTTTTGATGTTAATGAAAATGATGAGATTATGATTATGAATAATGCCATGATAATGATTTGGAAGGGTCATTTGATTATGTTCTTATTGTTATGAACCAATGCCAATTCATGTGCTTTGATGATGCTAATTATGCATTTGGCGTGTATGTTGGCTATTTAAGCTATAATGTAAATGATGCGTATATGAGACTTAAATAGTAATATGTCTTATTTAAAGTATGATATGATGCCTATCTATGTTAGCATGGACGAGTGATGTAAGGCTGTGTGCATGGTCATGTTGTTAATTTTGAGCTAAGGTAAAGATGTGTATATTAACCATGATAAGCTAAAGTATGAACGTATATATGTGTAATGGTGATTTTTGAATGAGAATGGAATTTGTATGCTTATAGATTGTGTTAAGTGATTATATAAGCATGAGATTATGCCATTGGAGTGATTAATGGATAATATAAGTGCGTGTATATTTAATGGCCGAATGATACTTATAGGTTATCATGATGTTGTGTTAGCTAATTATGCTATGTATGTTGCATATTAGCTTATGCTGAGGTTTACTTAAATTAATGTGTTATAATTTTACACAAATTTATGATAAATGATGAGAATGGCCATGCTTGTGTGTAAGGCATGATGAGGTCGAATGGTTATCTATGTATGCTTAATGTTGTTTAAGGCCAATTATGTTATATTAATGTGCATGGTATTATGTTAATGAAGTTTAGCATTATGACTATGACGACAATGTATAAAGATATGTTATAATGTATGAAAATAACCTAAGGCATGAATGATTCATAATAAGCTATTTATATATATGAAGGCTTAAATAATAAAGGCATAATGAATAAACATAAGGTGTGTTCCATGAATGAGACCAAGATGTAATGTGTTATTGCATTTATCTAAATTAATTTATAATAATAATGATGTATATTATGTAATGGTATGGATATATTATAAAGCGGCAATTTTGCTAAGTTAAGCATAATATATGTATTGTGAATACACATGTATGACAATGAATATGCATAAGTATGCTTTTACTATGTTGAAAGTTGACATGGGTGCCTTTAAATCATGATTTATGATATGGCATTTATTATGATTATAGCCGAATGGCATATGGCATGTAGTTATATGTATGTTGCCTATTATGTATGCTATGAATAATGCATGACCATATAGATGAGAATGATCATGTGAACATGTAATGACATGTGTAATATAATGGGAACCTATTTGAACATATATATGAACTATGGGTATGAGAAAGATGATATGATGATGAGGATGGCATACGGTAGTTTGGAAATACCATAATGCACGATGAGCTTATGATATGGCCGAATAGCCTAATATGGGAATTGATGGATGCTTTAGGCATTCATTGAATACTTGTGACATAATAATATGGATATAAGGCAAGAATGGCCTAAAGTGATTAAAAGAGTAAAATACTTATGATAATGTCTATTATGTATAAATGATGGATATGTTGATATGTTAATCAATGTGCTTATGTTGCATAAATGGTAATATAATAGGATTAATATAAAAGGTGAAGAACATTAATTTTCCCCTAAGGTTATATGTTGACCAAATTAAAGATAAAATTCACTTAATCTACTTTAAGAATGTGAAACTAAAAGTAAATTTGGTTAATAGCCCATACAAGTAAATAGCCTAGTCCACTGGGTTAACCAATCAACTTAGGGTGATATTAGCTGCTAGGGTACTTCGGTACCTTTGTAGCCTTCGGGTTGCGATGCATAAACCAATGGTTTCTTATGTAGCCTTTAGGTTGTGATGCATTGACCTTCAAGTTTTTACGTAGCCTTTAGGTTGCAATACATGTTGGCCTTCTATTATATTATTCTTATCTTCAAACCTCCATTGGTAGATGAGCATTTAGGTTTTTAGAGGTCATACTAGCCTACCCTATGTTTGACCTCTAGGCTTTATAATTATTTGTGACATTTGGATCTAATACGTTTGATCTTTGGATCTATTTACTAACCTTTAGGTCTAATATGTGGTCTCTAGGGCCTTTGTGGTCTGTCGATACTCCATTATCCATAGTGTATGTGTTTCCTTAAGTATGGGCCTAATAAATAGATTTTAAAGAAAACTTTACATGGTTTTCATAATGAAAGAATTATATACTAATGCATGATCTTATGATGTGTTATGTCTATGATTTATGCTATCTTATAGCATACATGTAGGTTATGTATAAAGAAGCGTATCACATAATGAGCTGAATGTTTATGTTTTTAGATCTTAATGGATGATGAATTGTGAATGAATGTTACAATGTGTATGTATGCTTATGATGAATTATGTATGGTCATTGTATTGAGATAAGTTTTATATGACTATGGCTTATGCATGATATGCATGTGAGTTACATAAAAATCAAGGCATGATAATGATTAAGTTAAGCATACTAATGATGTTTGAAATCATTAGGTATATGAATTTATTATGCTTATGAATGAGTAGTCATGATTCAATCATGCAAATTGAGATGATGGTTCCTTTGCATATTGTTTTATATTTTAAGTCATGCATGTTTGGATCCTCAATATGTGATAATATCTTATTTATCTATGCCTTTTTACACATGTTGTATTATAGACTCTTCATATAGTGGACTAGTAAATTATGAATGTTTATAATTTGAAGTATTTAATATAAATTGAAAAGAAAAGGAATGTGCCATACTATACTAGATATACCATTAAGCTATAAAGCTTAGTGCATCATTTGTTTACAATGCGCAAGTTGTTGGATTGCTCGAAATGAGCAACCTTCAGGCTATAGAGATCATAGGGTTTTGAAAATGATGTTGTTTATATGGTTTTTTTATGGTACATGTGTAAAGAAAGAAAAGATTGTATGAGCACTTATATGCATACTGATATATGGATATTGAGCTTTGTGATGTATCAAAAGTTTAAATGAACTTGTAATATATATATATATA
>CANXYI011954790.1:0-15727 GCA_948208565.1 Hura crepitans
AAAATCACATGATAAAACATGATGTGAAGTTAGATATCCAATTTAGAATTAGTCTAATTAAATATATGGATTTTTATAAACGTTAAATGAATGGACCTTAGGGAAATCTAAGGATGGGTGAGCTACAAAAAGTGCACCACTTATCGGATTTTCTATGAGATCTGGTAGGAGGTGTCACATTTAGTGGTATTATAGAATAGGTTTAATGTTTCTAGGTATTTTACATGAGTGCTAGAGTCTAAGATTGGCTATGCTACTATGCTACACTACATAGAGGTTGATAAGTTTCATAATTTCTGTAGTAATCCAAGATAAGTGATAGACCACTAAATGAAAGAGTAGAGGAAGTAGCTAGTTATGCTCCGACAAGAATATAGGGGTAGATAATATAGCTACTCCTAAGCCTAGTGATGCTATACATAGGCCACAACCTCCGCCACAACCATAGGCAGACACATCCCCAACTTTATTATAGCAGATAGTTAATTTGTTGAAACATACCTCTGCAGCTGATGTTCCACCTCCACTAGCTCTAGTATCTCTATCACCACTAACTCCTATACATAAGACACCCTCGAAGAGATTAAAAAGATGGGAGCTATGGATTTTTTGGGTATAAGGAGGATGATGCAACATGAGTGGATTATTGGTTGGAGAGAACCTTCAGAATTTTAAAGTAACTGGAGTGTTCAGAAGAAGATAGTTTGAAGTGTACAACTTCCCTCCTACAGGAAAAAGCATACAATTGCTAGGATACTATTGGAAAGAGGAAGGAAATGAGAAATCTCACTTAGGATTTTTTCTTGATAAAGTTTAGAAAGGTTATATCCTAAGTCCTATAAAGATAAAAGGAGGTAGAAGTTCCTAGATTTAAAATAGGGTAAGAGGATAATGGTTGAATATGAGAAGGATTTTACCTGGTTGATTAGATATATAGAGGAGTTCATTCCCAATAAAGAGGAAAAGTGTAAGAGATTTTTAAAAGGGTTAAATGTAGAGTTGAGGATACAGATAGCAAACTTGAGGGTAATAGATTTTGCTGTATTAGTGGCATCCACCTATGACATGGAGGAGATGGTACAAGAAAGGAAAGACTTCTTCTAAAGAGAGAGATAGTTTACTGTGGGGTATTCCAGTGCAACCCTAGGTGATAGTAAGAGAAGAAGAGAAGCACCGTCATAGTCTTAATTAGTGCACCAGGCACAAAGACAGACATAGTCTCAGAGATCTAAGCAAGTTTCTATAATTAAACCCCGATTACCTCCAAGAGCTAATAGTACTCCTGGTCTATCAAGTAACAAAAATAGACCCTTAACCTATAATACTTTCACAAGAGGCACTGGGGGGAGTGTAGGTTCGCTAAAAGGGAGTGTTTTTTACTTGTGGTGCTAGGGACCACTATCAAAGAAATTATGCTCAGAGACAACCTAAGATTGCTCATACTCAGACATTTACAATTGCACCTTAGAATAGAGGTCAGAGGTAGAGCATAGGGGATCAACCTAGTTCTAGTCAGAGGACCAGATCAGAAGCTAGTACCTCAGCTAGATAGTATGTTGTCAAAGAAAAAGAGGTGGCAGTATCACCAAGCGTTATAATTGGTACCTTTTATTTATTTGATGTTCCAATTTTGGCTTTGGTAGACATATGATGCACACATTCAAATGTATGCCCACATTGCCACATGATAGAGGACTGAAATTTGAGGATGCAAACATAGATATACAATTCAGTAATCCTATAGGGCAGAGTGTGAATGTGAACAAGGTATATATACAATGTCCTTTAGTAACCAAGAATGTTTATTTCTTGTGGATTTGATTGAGTTACCATTTCATGTGTTTGGTGTGATTTTGGGAATTGATTGGTTGTCTGACATCAAGCTGTACTTGATTGTAAAAATAAGAGGCTGACCCTCTAGACTATAGAGGGATAGATAGTGGCAATTATGGGTGAGAGAAACTCTGTGAATAACCTCATCTCAGCTATTACAGCAAGGAAACTCATTTGAAAAGGATGTAAAGCTTAATTGCACATGTCTTTGACACTAGTGCTTTCACCCTAATGCCTAAACATATTCCAATTATTTATGAGCTTCTTGAAGTGTTTCCTAATGAGTTGCCAAGTCTACCTCCATAGTGAGAGATTGATTTTGAAATTGAGGTGTATCCTAGTACAACTCCTGTTTCTATTACTCCTTATCAAATGAAACCTACTGATTGAAAGAATTAAAGGTGCAATTGTAGGCACTATTAGATAAGGATTTCATCAGACCTAATGTTTCACCTTGGGGAGCACTTGTGTTGTTTATAAAGAAGAAAGATGGCTTGCTTTGGCTGTGTATTGATTATAAATAGTTGAACAAGGTAACAGTGAAAAACAAATATCCTTTGCCTAGAATAGATGACCTTTTTAATCAATTAAGAGGTACAGGTGTATTTTCTAAGATGGACTTGAGATCTAGATACCATCATCTAAGAGTTAAGGAAGCTAACATTCTTAAAACTACATTTAGAACTAGATACGGGCATTATAAGTTCTTGGTGATGCCATTTGGTCTTACAAATGCCTCGACAGCCTTCATGGACTTAATAAACAAAAAATTTCAACCTTACCTGGATCAATTTGTGGTGGTATTCATTGATGATATTCTAGTATACTCTCAGACTTGGGAGGAATATGAATAACATCTCAAGGTTGTGTTATAGACTTTAAGAGAGAAACAACTATATGCCAAGCTGAGTAGCATGAATTTGGCCTGACTAAAGTAGCTTTTTAGGACACATAGTGTTAGCAAAAGGCATCAGAGTAGACACAAACAAGGTCAAGGCAGTGTTAAAGTGGGAACCTCTAAGGAATGTAACAGAGATACATAGTTTCCTAGGATTTAGCTAGGTACTATAGAAGGTTTGTGAAGGGATTTCCATGATTGTAGCTCCTTTGACCAAATTGATTAGAAAAAATGTGAAATTTGAGCGGGATGACTATTGTCAGGCAAGTTTTGAGAAGTTGAAGAATATATTAACTGAAGCCTCTATCTTGACTCAACCTGAATAGGGTAAAGATTTTATGGTGTACAGTGATGCCTCACTTAATGGCTTGGGTTGTGTGTTGATGCAAGAAGGAAAGGTAGTAGCCTATGCTTCAAGGTAGTTAAAGCCACATGAGAGGAATTATCCTATGTGTGACTTGGAGCAAGCTGCCATTATTTTTGCTTTGAAAATTTGGAGGCAATATTTGTATGGTGAGAAATGTGATATCTACATAGAGCACAAGAGTTTGAAATGCCTCTTAATTCAGAAAGAATTGAACTTGAGGCAGAGAAAGTGGATAAAGTTGACTAAAGATTAAGACTGCTTAATGGATTACCACCCGAAGAAAGCTAATGTAGTAGTAGATGCTTTGAGTAGGAATTTCATGGTAACTTTGAGATCTATGAATGCTAGCTTACAGGACACCAAGGAGAATGTTGTGTTAGCTGAGTTATAAATTAAACTAGATTTTAGAAAGTAGATAAAAGAGGCATAAGGTAGAGATGAGTTACTGATGCAGCTAGTAAGTAAAGTCAAAAAGGGGAAGACACTAGATTTGACTTGAGTGAAGATGGATGTCTATATTATCATAGTAGGTTATGTATACCTAGTATAGATGACTTGAGATTATAGATATTGAAAGAGGCATATATTTGGACTTGAAGCCTCATTATTGGTGGTCAGGTATGAAGAGAGATATGGAAAAATATGTTACTAGATGTTTGACATGCCAGCAAGTAAAAGCTATACATCAGGTTCCTTTTAGATTGCTCTATCCTATAGCAATACCAGAATGGAAGTAGGAAAAGGTAATAATTGACTTTGTAATGGGATTGCCTATGACTAGAGGTAGATGTGATATTGTATGGGTGATTGTTCATAGGCTAACTAAGATAGCTCACTTCATCCCTATCATAATGGACTATACACTGGAAAGGTTGGCTAAACTATACATTAATGAGATTGTTAGACTTTATGTTGTACTGATGGCAATCATTTCTAATAGTGATCCTTGATTCACTTTTAGGTTCTAGAAGAAGTTGCATGAAGCCCAAGGTACTAAATTAACCTATAGTATAGCCTTTGACCCTCAGATAGATGGATAATTAGAAAGGGTGATACAAGTACTTAAGGATATGTTGTGTAGCTATGCCATTGAATTTAAAGGCAGTTGGGATCAATACTTGTCTTCAGCATAGTTTGCCTATAATAATAGCTATCAGAATAGTTTAGGCATGGCCACATATTAAGCACTATATGGGAGAAAGTGTAGAACTCCTTTATGTTAGAGAGAGATTGGGGAGAACATGATCTCAAGAGTTAATCTAATTAGAGATGCAGAAGCAAAGGTTAAAGTTATCAGAGAAAGATTAAAAGCTGCAGCTAATAGGCAAAAATCCTATGCTAATATGAAGTAGAGGGATATTAAATATGTTGTTGGTGAGAAAGTATTCTTAAAGGTATCTTTATGGAAAAAGGCCTTAACTTTGGGAAAAAGGGGAAGCTAAGCCCTAAATTCATTGGGCCATATGAAATCATAGAAAAAGTGGGACCTCTAGCATATA
This sequence comes from Hura crepitans, assembly GCA_948208565.1. NCBI lineage: Eukaryota > Viridiplantae > Streptophyta > Magnoliopsida > Malpighiales > Euphorbiaceae > Hura > Hura crepitans. The sequence goes on from CANXYI011954790.1 coordinate 4,598, forward strand.
GGCTAGATTTGCCATCTAAATTGTCACAAATTCATGATGTGTTTCATGTCTCAATGCTAAGGTGATACAGATTAGATCCCTCCCACATAGTCCTAATAATAGATGTTCAAATACAACAAGACATAAGCAATGAAGAAGAACTAATATAGATATTGGCTAGAGAGGTGAAGCAGTTGAGGAATAAAAGCCATTCCTTTGGTTAAAGTCCTCTGGAGGCATCACAATGTAGAAGAAGTTATATAGGAACCTAAAGAGTAGATGATGGCTCAGTATCCACACCTATTGACTCCAAGTAATTTTAAGGATGAAATTTCTTAAGAAGGGAAGAATTGTGATGATTGTAAGTTAAGGCTCTATGAATAGTAAAAAGTGTTCTCGAAGTGCTGGATCACCTTCACGAGGCTCGAGGTAGGGGTACTAGTGATGAAACTTTAAGGGGCCATAAAATGATGAAATTAGCTTAATTTAAAGATTTAGCAGAACTAATAAATTATTTTAGGCTATAATCTAGTGGATGTAGGATCAGATAGAGTTAGACTAAGAATGACCTTAGATGTGCCTAGACAAACTTAAAAATACCATACTCTAAAGGTTAAAAATTCCTCTGAGTCTATTGCTGAAAGAATTTTTGACTTCTGAGGTCATTTGCAAATTTTCTTAATTTTGAGCTATACACAAAAATCGAGGTAATTGGTTAATTGTCCTGTCAGTGGAATTTGGTCATGAAATTTTATAAGCCTTTAAATGGGACTAATTAAGGATTTTTAAAATGATCACAATGATTTTTGGAAGTCTGTGTGATTTTTAAAAATTCCATGAAGTTTATGCCAAAATTGAGCTTTTTAAGGGTGCTCGGGTGGCATGTGACCCTACCTATGCCACCTTAGCTACTATATAAACTCCATTTTGACAACTAAGTGGCCATATGGCCAATGCCACTCACCACTCGACTTTTCCTTCTCATTTCTTCTTATTTCTTATTGGCACCATTCTTCCTCTCTATCCACCATTTTTATTTCTTTTTGCAAGCTTTTCTTTTCCCAATTGCCACCAAAAATCATGTTAATGTGTTTAGAATTGAATTATGAAGGAATTGGGAGCCACACGAGTCCCTAAAGCTCAAAAAAATTCAAGAACTTTCAATTACACATACAAGGGGTGCCTAAAGAACTAACTTTTAATGTGTAAGTGTTCTACCCTTTTTAATTTATTTCCTAGAGGATTTGGTTGTTTTATGAATGCCTATAGTCTTATAATTTGATTTGGAGATTTGTGTCATTTTTCAAAGAATTTTGAATGGAAATGGCGTGAATGGAAGTGAGGGAAAATTAAGGTGTGCTTTGGCCTCTTTCAAGCTTAAAGTGAAGATAGGTCTTTTTTTGATAGAACAGTATGTGAATTTAAGGCATTCAAAGCATGGACATTGAAATTCCAATGTAATAGGCTTAGTAACCTTGTATGGAAATGGCCAAAAAATGTAGCTAATGTGTGTGAATTGATGAATTAGGCATATAATTATGTTAATGATGCATGGAATGTATGATTGGAATGATAATTAGGTGAAAAGAATGCATGGAGAAGCTTGGTCCTCTTTTGATTGAGAGGGTTATGTAAGGGTGTCTGTGTGTATATGACTTGTTAAGGAGATTTTGGCCTGAATTCTAATGTATTTGACATAAAAATGCATGATTTGTGGTGGTGTAGGGTGAAAATTCAGAGTGTGTACATTAAGCCTTAATGTGGATAAGAGGTGCTTGAAATGAGCACTTGGTATATGATAGGTTAACATGGCAATTTATGGTGCAATTAGCTTGTTAGTGATGGCATTTAAGGTGTAACTGATGGAATTGGTGAATAAGGTTTGTGTGTGTACTTAGTGTGGTCGAGACATGTACAAGGTCTATAATGGCTTAGGTTGTATGGTAATAGCATTGTGTGTATGTGTGTAAGCATGCTTGTGTGATATTAAAATATTTGTATGTGTGCTTGAATGTGTATGGCAATTTGAGGACATTGGCCGAGAGGTATGCAAGGCCAAAAGGCATGCTAAGTGAGGTATGATATAATATGTGTATATATGTGATATGGCATGACATATTTGGCATGAATTATGCAATGTCCATATGGCATGACTTATGTAAATATGCATGAGTAATAAGGCATGAAATGCATGGTATTAGGATACTTTTAAGGTTAAGGAATTGCATGGAACAAGGTGTGAAATTAGTTTGAAATAAGTAGGTAAAAGTGGCTTTAAAATGAACTACTTATGGCATGGAAATGAGACTTAAAATTTAGGCCTTTTGTGATGTTTATGCAACATAAAATAAAAGCTTTTCTTTATGGTTTTTTAAGCAAGACAATTGTGCTTGGCTTTAGACCTATGAAAGTGTGTGGAAATGAGTGCAAATGGCACTAAAATGATGTAAAAAGGACTTAAAATGGACCTAAAATGGCCACCGTAAAAATGTAAAATGACCTATAACTATCATGTCAAAAAATGAATTTTGGGACTATATTTAAAATGGTTTATTAGCATGTGTATAAGTGAACTAAAATAATGGACTAGACTTGATTTAATATAGCTCTAATTATTCCTATGACAGTGCCCCCAAAATATTTTAGAAAATTGACTCATAATTGTCTAGTAAGGCTAAAAATGACCTGTTACTGTCCAGTTTAAAAATTGATTGTCTAGTAAAATTAATAACTATCTATTTTCCACTTTGAAATATTATAAATAGATGATCAATAAAGAAATGAATATAAAATAAAGTTAAATAGCCTTTTAATTAGACACCCACTAGATAGATTGACTAGTCAACTTGGAGATTAGCAGTTTCCAAACTGCTTGTTTATCATACTAGGCTAGTGCAGCAATCGAGGTTCATAATTGAGCCACTACACCAGTCTATAGGGTAAACCACTATATTGCTAGCATTATTATCTACATATCATATTAGGCCAGTGCAACGGCAAAGGTCCCTAAAGAGGCCACAGCACTAGTCTGCAGGGTAGACCTGGATGAATAACTTAACGTGATGATTATGATAAATTCCCTTGGGAGGTCTATAAAGTGATCCCTATTTTTAGTTGCTTAATTTTGTGAGTTTCTATGAACTGATCCTTATGGCTATATTAGGTCAGTGCAGCGATCAAGGTTCAGAATGTGGGCCACTATATAATTTTTTAGTTCCCTTTTAGTTTAATGTCTGTAAGTGTCATCTACCTAGTCGGGCCCATGTAATTTAACAAAATTAATGTACAATACAAATTTTAAATGAATAATGATAGATAAAGCTAGAGACTTAACTATAAGAAACATAGTGGCATTTTGGTAATTAGTGGATAAAATGGCATATCACCTGAATGGCATAAATCACTTGACATATCATCTATACTTTGCATTTTGACCAATACATTATCATTGCATGTGTGCCTATATATGTAACATGATTTGGATGGTTTAAATTCACCACTGAGTTTATACTCAACATACTAGTGTTATGGTGCGTAGGTAGTAAGGATAAGCCAACTAGCCTAAGAGATCATACAGTGTAGCAGTACAATTGTTAAAGGGTAAATAGAGTTTTTTTTATTTAGGTAGTGGTACTCATGTAAATATTGTAGGTCTAGGTTTACATGCTTAGAAGTTGCATTATCTGTATATGTCTACAATTATAAAGACTAGAAGTGTTGTACTTAATCAAATGGCTGGTTGAATGACTTTGAATATGAATCTTGATAGATGTGGGTTTAAGGCATGTGTGTTGCTTTGGATGTTTGATTTAGAGGACTAGAAGAATCTAAAAGAAGGATAATGGATAACATTACCTTTAGAAGTGCTTTCACAGGTGAAAAAAATTTTCAGAATGTCCTCGGGAAGCTATTGTGCTGCTTGAATTTTTTTAAGCATATGATAAGTCTAATAAAGGAATTCTAGTATGAAAATGACATGATAAAACATGATGTGAACTTAGATATCCAATTTAGGATTGGTTTGATTAAATATATGGATCTTTGTAAATGTTAAATGAGTGGGATCCTGGGGAAATCTAAGGATGGGTGACCTCTAGGAAGTGCACCACTTATCAAATTTCCTCTGAGATCATGTAGGAGGTGTCACAGATAGGTCTCCCATTTTATTATGAAAGCCGTTTTGCATTTGTTAATCACCTTTATGAGAATCTGATTGTATCTAGAGAAATTATTGAGAAAAGAGTACATGGATACCATTGTAGCACTATCCATAAGTATGTTTATATAGGGTAAAAGGAAATCATCTTTAGGGCAAAGGCTTGTTTAAATCTCAATAGTCAACACACATTTGGATCCTCCCATCCTTTCTCAATAATGGGACTATATTGGCTAACCAAGTGGGGAAGATGATTTCCTCTATAAACATAGCCTCTAATAGCTTGGTGCATTTTTCTTTACTTTTTTCAGCCCATTCTAGTCTCATCCTTTTTAACTTTTGATAAAGGATAGTCATGTGCTCATATATTGGAATGACATGTATAGCTACTTTAGGTCAAGGCAAATATCTTTTCATACTTTTTTTAATAATCTCTCAAAATTTTCTCTTTCTTTAAAAGTAGTATCATAGGCAACTAATATATTTTCAGGTTGCTTATGTGTTCCAAGATTAAATAGGTTAGTTTTAGTGTAATTAACGTAAAAAAAATGCTCATGTAATAGTCATTAAGGTGCATGCTATCATAAAAAAAATAACTCGAATAAGCAAACTCATTATTGACTTTCTGCTAAGGAAATTGTTCACCTGAAAAAGGTTTGACAAATACAACTCATCATAAAAGTAAATCATTATATATAGAATATATATTAGTCACATTTTTCATTATAAGTAGATAAATCTCTTTAATATCACTCTCCTTGAAAACTAGAAAAATCTCATCTACCCTTTGCTTGATGTGCTTTATGGTTTCTGACTCATAATCTCAACATTGGAAAATATTTCAAACTCAAATTGCATCTTCCTTCCATCACTAACGATTTTGAGATCCCATTATACTTGGTTCTCTTTTGCTTGATGAAGTAGTCTCCCAAGATATTCTTTTTCTTCTTTTAAGTAATTTATAATTCTAGATTATAGCCAAGCCCTTTGGTGTCTTTTTGCCTCTTTATCTATAGTGTCTTTAGATTTCCTTGTAAGTTCTTACCCAAACCTACCCTTGATAAGAAATTCATTTTTATCATTATTCAAGAAATTGGGGGGTTTATGTAATCCTCGCATATTCTTGCCACATGAAATCTAATGAATAGTTGGTTACCTATAGCTATGGCAAAAAACACATGGTCGATTTCTACCTTAATTGTGATTTCCTCGCTTTTATATGGAAATTTTATCATTTGATAGAGTGTAGAAGGAACCCTACCAACCTTGTGGAACCAAGGTCAGCTAAGTAAAACTGAGAATGTCATTGGAATGTCTATGACAATGAATTCCACTTCATTGACAATAGGCCTAACTTGAACTTTGTTAATAATTGAGCCTTCAACTTGTCTATGTATATCATCATAACCTTTCATATTTAATTGGAATATAGCAAATCATCTTTTATAATTCCCAAGCCTAGTAAAATTTTAATTGAGCACACATATAATGAGAACCCATTATCCACCATGGCACAACTTATCTTTTTCCTATTCACCTTAGCCTTAATAAAGAGAGGTCAGTCATGTTGTCATCCCTCTAAGGGTAAATCTTTGTCATAGAATGAAATAACTTATATTTTACTTATCTTTATAACTTGGATAAGTTCCTTCGACATGGTGGTTATAGAAATTGAAAATTGTCCCAAGGCTTTAACAACTTTCTACCATAGGATTGAGAAAACATCAATAAATCCTATATACTTATGTGAGTTGTGTTTTCTTGAGTAATTTTAAAACTCTCATCCTCAGCTTCTCTAGTTTCAATTTCTTTATCTAAGAGGACCTAATCGATCTCTTTTAACTCTTTCTACCATTTCTCCCTTAACGCTTATTTTTATCTCTTACCCCTCTTCGAAATCTTCATAAAAAAACTCATCCCAAAAATTTCTAGAAGCCTTACTCTCCTTGAGCTTACCTTTGCTCTTACTATCCTTGAATCTTATCATAAGAATGGCTTCAATCTCTTTTCTGCCTCACTTATCTTCTAGTTAGGTCCTTAAATGTCCTTAAGAATTTAGTTTTCAGGAAGTCCAAATTTGATCATGAATGCAGTTTAATTATGTTTGGTTAGAAGGCTGGATCAGTTCTTATAAGGCCTTTCTAAGAAGTTTGTAGTTGTCTATAAAGATGGCTAGTTCTCTAGTGTTAGGCACAATACTAGTCATGTCAGTCATTGGGGGGTAAAGGTTGAAAAGGTTGGAGTTTTCCTTCTTTTATTAGCTTTTTTAGCACCAAGACAATGTTAGTTTATATACACTCATGCGTAATGGAAATTAAACATCCATGGCACCTCAGCCAAGGTTAAAATATTGAAAAATTGAAAAAAAAATTAAAGAAATCACTGAATCAGAATTTAATATAAATTCTCTATCAATTCCAATTTGTAGCTTTTCACTTCATCGAGTTGTCGCAAACCACAATAATCCTCTCCGGAACACTCTAAGGTATCCATAGCAATAGCAAATTCAATGAGAACTCTCTAAAAGGTGCATAAGTGAATTTTATTTCTAGGTGCTAGTAAGAAATAAAATTTAAGAATTAGGAAGGAAAAGCCTCAAAAGAATGTGAATTTACGACAATAGTAAAGAACTGTTCTCTCTATTATGGCTCTCTTCTTGTGAACAACTTCATAAGGGTTTTTATACCTTTTTTATTCAATACTAAGTTAGATTTTTCAGCCTTTAAATCTCTAAAAGGCTAAACAAAAAATGGGCTTTTGATTAATTAATTAAAACGCCTAATTTTGACCCATTTACTTAAAATAATTAATTAAAGCTTAATTTTAAGCATTTCTCTTGGGCTTCCAACCTAATAAGCCTTCTCATTCTATTTCTTCTTATTTAATGACATCTTATATCAATAAATACTTTATAGTTTTAACTCATTAATTTTCTCCATCAGTGTGTAACACTATGGACTTTTAAAGCATGTTGGTAGTATAATAGTAAATCAGAATCTTAATGGAACTAAGAATTTGTGATTTGATCTAATTAAATCATTATTAAATCCCATTAATAAATTCACTATTATATAGGTTATTAGAGGCTTCTTACCAAGCATAATGACTACCCAAGTGTTAAAAAGTCAAGTAAATAGACTTAACCCTTCCATAAATCATTATTTTACAATTAATCTTTTCACCATACTTTATCACATTTAAGTTTGAGTATAAACTTGTGTCAACTCAATACTTAATCAAGTATGTCTAATTAAGCCCTACACATGTTGGTTCTAATATTTTCTCCTTTATTTCAAAAATGCTATAGTGAATTTCATTCACACTTACATTTCACTTTGGCTAAAGCTTTCTAGAATAGAGGAGTATTAGAATAGTGAGATAAGGTCCCCATTATAATTTGAGGTACCTTTAAGTATCTCAATGCATACCTAATCACTTAGCTATGTATACATCACCATGATGTAAAAGCTCTATAGTTAATGTATAGTTCTCAATATTTAGGATAACCTTGGTAATCTCAGGTCAAAAGATAAATACACAATTGATATGATGAGATAGTTTCACTGACATAAATTATGTATCCGTATGAATATCTCATGTTAGATCTACAATGAACGTGTTTCTCAAACAAGCATCCATATGTTATCTCCAAGCATCACCATGCTTATAACTTTGAGAACTACTATTTGACTAGGTTAAAGAGCATAACATGTGCCAGTCTATCCGTATTAATAATGTCCCATTTTGTTAGTACTATGACTAGGGATAATGTTGATATTTTACATTTTCATGCAATAAGAATCTCACATTATGAACACTTCATAATTTCCTTTGCACTGTGAATATACTAGGGACTTTATTACATAGTTTGAGATCATATCACAAAAATGAATTAATATAAGCACTACTATAATAAAGAATGCATTTATTATAAATAAATGTTTATTATGTACACAAAATATCCTTATAACATATGAGTTATTGGGCATGCATCTAACAAATAGAGGCATTCACAACTATTCCCAAGTAGTGATACCCTTAGCAGTAAGCTTATTATTCATATAATTATTGGCACTTTTGATGAACATCTTTATTTGGTCAATGTCATCAAATTTGTTTCTCATCCTTAAAACCTTAGCCCTTTATCACTCCAAGTAATCCAAAAAGGATTTATTAGGCTTTTGCCTAACTAGCTCTAGATCTTTTAGGGCAACTTTAATGCTCATATCATTGGCATATTATTTATGGAAAGCTCATACCAACTCAACCCAATTCTCTTTCACCTTTCTTTCCTAGTAATGGTATCGATCAAGGGCTTGCTCAATTCGGGACATAATAAAAAGGCTCATAATTTGATCATAAAAAAGACTAATGGATTGCATGGTTACCATTCTGCAATCGATCTCAAGCTGATGTCCTCGAAGTTGATCTCTTTTCCTCTAGTGATAAGATGACTCTTTTATGGAACCCTATTATAAATAGTTTTCATGAAGGGAATACCTTTGTTAAACATTTGGTCATCTACCTCATTGACCATTTCCTTTTCTTGGCTATTAGCTATTAAGGTTTGACCTTTCTCTTTGTAAGAGTGAATGCTTGACATAACTTTAGTGAAGGAAACCATAATCCTTTTCTCCATTTCACCCATTATCTTCATCAGCTTAGATTTTGTTACTAGTTTATCTCCTTACATGTTTTCTCTTATTGGTTAGACGGATAATTGAGTATCGATCATACATAAATGTTTGCTTGCTCTCTTCCATTGAATAGTGAATAAAGGATCAATGATGGCTATTAAAATAGAAGTTTAGACATGAAGCATGAACAACATATATATACCTATATTATATGGTGTGTAATACATGTTATGCTTGAGTTGTATAAAGTGCAACACAGCCAAACACAAGCAATAAGCCATTCAACCTTATTACTCTTGCCATATGGTCAAGCCATTCCTTCCTAGATGGGTTCTCCTAAGAATTAACATGGGATGCATAGGTTCAAATTCGAGCCACATTAGGCATAATGACATCACATATTGAAAGCGCATGCAATGATAATGGCCTATAACATTAAGTCTTGTTAGAGGTGATGTTAGGCTATGCCTATTCAAGATAAAAGGTGTAACACCCCCTACCCATATCTACCTAAAATAGGTAAGGTGTGCTACTTCCCACGAAAGTCACCCATCCTAGGATTTCCCCAGGTGCCTTTCGTTTAACTTCTACCCAGGTTTGACTAAGTTTTACCAAACATGCCCTTAGGCCAATTCTGAATATTTATCCTCTTATTACTATATATTTTAGTCTGTTAAAACTCTTATCAGGTATTATCAGATAATTAAGGAAAATAGGGCAGCATAATGGCTGCCCTAGTAACTAACCCCAAATTAACCTACAAGGAAAACACTTCAAAACTCATTTCACAGCCACATCCCCCTTTTGGACCCTCTGGTCCTCCAGATCACAACAACACTTTAGCAGTACCCACATAAACTAGAATCACAGGGTCATAGACCCATCAGCACACAAGTATATAGAAGCAGATATTCATTAACACACAAAACTGTACATATATTTAATTTATCAGTTTCATTTGTACAACATATCCTATAACCCATTACATTTATATACATGAGTGCATATATATACAAAACTCAAAAAGGAATACAAATAGTACCAAAAGACTCTATGGCAGCTACAATATTGATGATGTTTGGTGCTAACTGTCACTCTATCTACAGCTTGTGCATCAGAATATCGGCATGCTAAATATGACACTCAGTGGTAGAATAAACCAAACATATTATGTCCAACCATACAAGCATGCAATAGGTCACATTTCATATACAACAAGTAACCCTAATACTCTAAGTCCATTCACTTATTTAGTTTAGTTTACTTATTTGTTACTTCAGGTCAATTCATTACATTACAGGCCCATACTAGATAGACTACGCTATAATACATCGGACAGCGGGATGCATCCTATGCAGTGGTCCACTTTTAGGGCCTAAGTAACTGCACCTACCTCGCTTGATAGTAGGGATCCATCCGTAGACCACTCCCAATATTTACAAATCATATCAATCAGCATAAAGGGTGGATAATAGGGACCCATCCGTAGACCAATCCCAATATCCACAACAAAACACAATAGTGTAGGGTTCATCACAAAGCCTCGATGGCTGCACCCATCACAATCAATACATAGCAATGGTCCCTAGAAAGAGTGATTGCCTAGCAGTTGCTTTATCCCCTAGTTGATCAATCAACCCAACCAGTGGGTGTCTAATTGATGGGCCATTAACCATTTTAGACTTTAATTATGATTATTTCACTGTTACATTACATTTTATGACAATATTGCACAAGTCATTGTAACTTTGCCCACGATCACAAAGTTACTATACATTTAGTCAGTTTCCACAATTGACACTATTCATTTGGTCATTTTCATAGTTTATGCTTTTCATTACTTGTACTATTCAAGTCTTATTTTCATGGTTTCTTTACACCATTATTCTTATATCAAATCCATAATATAAGGTACATCATTTCACCTTATATTTTTGTCATGTTTTTCATCCAAGTAAAATGACATTTTATGCCATATAAAGTACCCATTTTTAGTCCATTTTACTTGTGATTTCCACACCATTTTCACACATAATGCATCAAACACATGAATACACATGCTATTCATAATATAACACACCATTTGGCCACATTAAGCTCCTACACTTACACATGTAATTCTTCTCAATTTAACCTGCCAATCCTAATATTTTAGTGCCAATTACATAGTCATAATACCATTTTACCTAAACAACATGCCTATACCCCAAATGTAGTAATTCCATACACCATTTACACATACAATGTGACATACACATTAGGCATAATAAGTTTGAGTTATTCCACATACTTAGGGTGTATGTACCACCCTTTCTCCACCACTTTGACCTTGGTTGCCTTAGTTTCTCTCACTTGAAT
>CANXYI011954965.1:0-11977 GCA_948208565.1 Hura crepitans
GGGTCTCAAAATATTTTTACCTCTGGAATAGGTAGTTTATGACCTATAATTAATTATTGGTTCTGCTAAAAATTTTAATTCATTCATTTAGACCCTTTTCCAGCCTGTCAAAGTTTTATGACCAATATGCCAGTCATCGGATTCGAAATGATAACCCGCACCGCGGGGAACATCAATCGGGTTCCGAAGGCACTGTTCATAAGACGTCGACCGGCGGACGTTACACAAGTGACTTGACAACCTAGGTACACTTCCCGGACCCTGTGGCACTGTTCATAGAGACTCAAATCATATGTGTTATAGAAAAAGTTTTTGAAAAACCATATTTTTAACATATTTTCTTTTTTTAAAAAATATTATATAACAATTTATTGAGTAAATGAGTTTGATATCTCGATATACGTGCATACTTTAGTTGAGATTGGTGATCAACCAATGTCTAGATCGGGTAAGTGGTGTCACATTGGATGCCTACTATTGTTCTCATTTGTGCTGTATTATGCTAGTGCTAAAGAATAATAGGATGACAGATAATGGCAAGGTGGACCTATGTGCAACAAATGTAGCAATGGTTATTGCATTAGCTTTAAAGATATATTCCTTATGTTTACCCTATAGATTTGTATTAAAACTTGATTACTTTTATTATGTTTGTAGACTAAAAAAGATTATTGTTTATTTATCTTGTCTATTGAATATGGTTTGGATATTTCCATTAATAGAAATGTTGCCATTCCATTTATTTGAATGATATCTTCTTTTTTTGTTAAAAATATAAATGGAAATTATATTCTTGATCAAAATAAATAGGTAAATAATGCTAATAAAAAGAGGTTTAAATAGGATAACTTTAAACCATCTTACATATGGCATTATCGACTTGGTCACATAAATGATTCATGCATGTCTAAATTGAACAAGGGTGGCATCTTAGGATAATTTGATTATCAATCATTTGAAGCATATGAGTTTTCTATACTAGGCAAGATAAGAAGGACACCTTTTAGTGTTAAGGGTGAAGTTGCTAATGGTTTATTGGAACTGATATATTAAGATGCTTATCCATAAATGACCAATCATGTAAAAAGTAGTTATCTCAATTTCATTACCTTTATTGATGACTATTCATGACATGGGTGTTTATACTTGAAGAAGTACAAGTCTAAAGCCTTTCAAAAGCTCAAAGAATTCAAAAACGAAGTTGAGAAACAATAGCAAAATTATTAAAACACTTTAATATGATTGATGCGGTGAATACTTGAGCAATGAGTTTTTGAGTTATTTTAGAGATAATGGGATTTTATCTCTGTGGACTTCCCCATATGTACCATAGCATAATGGTGTAGTAGAGAAGAGAAATCAAACCATGTAACACCCCCTGCTCGACTCCTTAAGGAACCTGATCGACGATGCTACTTTTTGTAGGTCACCTATCCTATCTCTACCCCAAGTGCTATTCATTTAACACTTATAGTCTTGTTTAACCTAGTGGTCAAGTATCATTATTTCTATATTATGATATCATGCTACTCTAATAATGTCTATAAGTGATTGTTAAAACCATTTTACAAGATAGAAATACATTTTACAAAAATTTTGGTAGCATAATAGTTACCCGAGTGAAAAACCAAAATTTTAAACCTAGAAAAAGCACTTATATTTGTATCCTCATCATTCTCCCTGACTTTTAGACCTATCTAGTCCCTAATCAACAAGTCATTCTAAGCACACAATCACATCACATAGGGTCTCAGACCCATCATTAGACAAACATGCAGCAATATACAAATATTCATGCATAATCTAGGTATAAGCTTCTATTAAGAAGTCCAATCCAGTATTTATAACTTACAATATCTTAAACAAGCTTTAGTTACATTCACTTTATGGACCCAATCCTCACTATGCATGAGTGTCTAAAACTACACGTGCCTACAAAAAGATAGAAATATACCCCCAAAAGCTTATTAGCTACATTGTATATATCAAGGCTGGACTACTTTTATTATTTACAATCTGCACATTGAAACACGAACACACTAAGTATAAACTCAATGGTGAATTTATTGTAATAGATGTATGTCAAAGACAATTATGCAGTAGTCACACACTAGGTCAGTCATGTGAATATCTAGATCTAGTTACATGCAATCTTACCATGTATCTGTCAATTTTATTATATCATAAACTATATGTCCTATAATCTAGTTAAATTTGCCAAGTTACATCTATTAGTTTTAATTATGCTAGGTATATCTCAAATTCACTCTAGTAATTACTATTTGAATTTATTCTATTATTTTATTTTAGGGCCATACTAGAAAGATTATGCTTACAGACAGTAAATAATAGGGTCCAAATAGTGCAGTGGCCCATATTTTAGACCTTGGTAGTTGCACCTACCAAAATCCATTCAATAGTAGGGATCATTTTAGGTGAACCTCCCAAATTGGAGTGGTAGGGATCAGTAAGGGTAGACCTCCTAACAACAGTAAAGATAGTAGGGATTAGCCCAATGGGACCTCCCAAATCCTAGTCATCAAATTAAGTGGATAATAGGGATTATCCCTATGGGACCTCCTAAATCTATAGATAAAATGGGTAAGCAAGGATCAACCCGTATGGACCTCCCATTACTTGAGTGTGCAGGGTTCACTAAAAAAACCTCGGCGGCTGCACCTACCATCTCAATCATGCAGGCAATAGCCTAGGAGGACTAAAACCCTTAGCAACTACTAATTCCTTAGTTGACTAGTCAACCCATCTAGTGGGTGTCTAACTGATATGTGCCAATCTCTATTATTAATTTGTTAACACAGTTAAAAGTCATTTATTAATACTCATGATTTCACCCTAGGTCTCACACTAATGTGCACACTTGCACTTACACACATTCCCAAGTTACAAGTCACTTTATGAGTAAAACACTATTCATTTGATCAATTTCATAATTTCCATTTTCAAGTCATCACCATGAAATCATCCATTCAATTCATAGTAATATCTTTACATACTTATCATTATCATTTCCATATTTCTACGTCATCATTATTATCATATTTACTTGCATTGTCATATCTAATACATTCATGTACATTCACCCATATCATGCCATACTTTTGTACCCAAAATGATCACTTCTACCCATATTATCACATTTGAACCTATACCATACATATTTACCATCTTTTATTTTCTTTACCAATTCTTCCATTATAAACACATTTCAAGCTCACCTTGTTGCTTAGTTACCATGTCATTTCTTATCACACACATAAACACACTTCACCATACCAACATACACCATTCAGCCACACTAAGAACACACACAAGCACATAGTTTTCTTCCATACCAATCATGCTAATAAGCTTCTCATTATCATGCTAACATAACCACAATCATTTCATATCAAATATGCACACATACTACTAACTCACACTTCTATAGACATTCAGATGCACATATACATGCAAGCACATCATGACACACATATATTATATTAAATTCACACACCTAGGTGGTGAGAACACCCTTTCTCGCAACTTTACTCCATAGATTTGCTTCCCTCACCAATTCCTTTTCCTTGACCTAAAACTAAAAATTTAGGTCTTAGAAAAATTCTAAGAAATTTTACACAACTCTGAATTGAAATCTAAGCATATGGTTTTTCTTAGAACACTTAAAGCTACCTAAAACAAAAATGAAAATTTAGATTAAAAGATTTACACTCAAAATTGTCACTATTCACCCCTTCTCTAAATCTCACTTTCTAGCCAATAGTTCTCAATTATGTCACTTGGATAACTTCTAGAGGCTATAAAGGTCAAGACTCATATAATTTTTGTGCATGTAAGGAGAGAGAAAAGAAGAAAAAATGGTGAAGGGGTGCATATGGCAATGGCATCAGCCGAAGGTGGAGGGAGGAGGAAGAAATGTTTTTACCATATATGTCCCCCTCACACGTTCAAAGTCTTTTATATTAAACCCATAGATGGCTCGAATAGTGCCACGTAGAGATCCAACGGCCTGTTTTAATTTGAATTTCTTTTGAACTTGAGAAATTCACAATAATTTCTTTAGACCTCTAAAAATAATAATTTCAGTGCCAAAAATCCTTGATAGTGCATATAAGGGCCCTATAAAATCTCGGGTTATAACTCCCTTAGGAACTAAGGTTACTATTCACTCATATAATTAAGAAATTATGAATAAAAATCAAATAACCTTAGAATATTGAAATTCCTTTACTAATAGACTCATTAGAATTTTTGAGCTTTAGGGTATAGTATTTTTAGGTCTATCTGGGCATATCCTAGAGCTATCCTAACATAAACTCAACTAAGGTCATTATTCACTAGTTCCTAGTCCGAAATGATTTATTGTTTCTACTAAAAGTTTTAATTAATTCATCTTCATCATTTTGTAGCCTATCACATTTTTATGACCAATACTCCCTTTTTTGGCTATCATAGTGTGCCCTGGCTTCCTAAAAGGCACTATTCATGCCTAGGAGGTACTATTTATGAAATTGAGAATTACGGGCATTACAAACCAAGTTAGAAAATGGTAGTTAACTAAGTCCTTTTAGGGATATACACCACAAACTAGTGTTTATATATTAACAAATTCCATCAAATTTCATTGATGTTACACCATACGAGATATGGTATAAATACAAGCCATCTTTATCACATATGAATGTATGGGGCTATATTGCTTATGTGAAAAGAGTAATATTAAATAAGTTGGAGGCTAAATCTAATAGATATCCATTTGTTAGGTATCAGAAGGAGTCTTTGGGATGTTATTTCTAAAGCTAATTAGAGAAGAGGTATTTTGCTTCTAACCATGTTGTCTTTATAGATAAAGAGTCTTAAAAAATATAATTGTGGTAGAACTACACTTTAAGAAGTTCAAGAACAACAAATAGAGGCTGATCAATAGATTAATCCAAATTCTATTGCCTATAAAGATGAATTAATAGAAGAGCTTATTGTTACACAATTTTTTGGACATTTTATTAGAGTTTATAATGTTCTAAAGAGATATAGATTTTTTTATTAATGAGAACTAGCATATGAAATTAGTAGAGGAGGATAAGCCTATTTGCTCTAAGCAAGATTCTATGCACGATAACCATGTTAGGAATTTGTTGATCCATTTGAAGAGATAAAAACTAATTTAGTGTAAATGGATATTTAAGAAGAAGATCAACATAGAGGGTAAAATGGATATTAATAATGCACAGCTAGTTACAAAGGTTATCATTAAAGATAAGGAGTTGACTTTGATAAAATCTTTTCTCCATTAGACATGATTAAATACATTAGGATATTCCTTACTTTTTCCATATGTTATTTTTATGAGATTTGGCAAATGAATGTGAAAAAGGCTTTTCTCAATGAAAATTTATCAAAGGAGGTATATATGACAAAGTATGAGGAATTCATATCCACTTATAGCAATAATGTATACAGCCTCTAAATATTTACCTATGGATTAAATAAAGCACTTATAAGCTAAAACATCTATTTTTGAGAAATAATTAAAGAGTATAGTGTCTCACAAAACATGGATAAGCCTAATATATACAAGAGGGAAAATAGGAGTGCAATCATATTCCTTGTGCTATATCTTAAAGACATATTACTAATCGAAAATGACTTCTTAGTTCACTAGACTTTAAAGATTATGATATCTAAGAAGTTTTTCATGAAAGGCCTTTAAGTGTTAATTGATATATTAGGGATAAGGATCTATAAGGATATATCTAGAAGATCATTAGGATTTTTATAGTCTACATACATAAATAAAATTCTAAAAATGTTTAGCATGTACCTCTTTATGAAAGGATTTATTCCTATAGTTAGTGGGAAATTCCTTTTGATGTTTATATGTCTAAAGACACAAGAGCAAAAAGAATACATGAGTAAGATCCCATATGCATCAGTTATAGGTTCTATCATGTATGCTATGTTTTACTTGATGTTGCATTTGTTCTATACATGATGTAACGCCCCAAAAATTCTGGTTTTTATGAATAGTACTTTTTGAGATGAATAATGCCCTTGAGACTTGGGGAGCACTGAAGTTATTGGATTAAAGTATTAATCAAAAATTTTAGGCAAAGTTTGAAATCAATCAGAGTTTATTTGATTGGTTAAAAATGCTAAGAAAGTTTTTACGGCATTTTCTTATGAATAGTGACCAAGGCAAAGCTGAAATGTAAATAAATTTCAACGTTGCTTAGAAAATTTTGAAACCTAAACCATATGATACTAAAAAATTCTAACGAGTTTGATGGCACTAAAATCAGAATTTTTAGAGGTCAAGAAGTATTTTAATTGAATTTTGGGACATGTAAAACTAGCATTTTAATTCGGTTTCTTTTGATTTTTGAGCCCAAATTTTTAGAGCATTAGGAGAAAAAATTAAAATTATTTTTGAGAAGTGGAATGAAAGAGTAAGAATTTAAAATGAGAGAGAAAAGAATTTTTAAAGGTATTAAAAATTAAATTTTCAAATAATATAAATAGCTTCGAATTATTGACTTTTTGGTCAAATGACCAAAAATATTCCTCACCTTTTTCTTCAAAAAAAGCTAACATCCCTTAAGGTGAAGATTTCTATTTTTTTCTTCCTTTTATTTATCATTTCCAAGCCTAAATCATACTTTTGATCATAGACAATAAGTCTCTAAGGGCTCTAGACATAATATTAGGAGGTTTTTCAAAGAAAAATAGAGGAAATTTCTAAGTTTTTAGGGTTGGATAAATAGGGAGCATTTTTTGATCAGTTGAGAAAATGGACCAAATGCATGATAAAGGAAAAATGAAGGTGTGAGTAGTCCTTAGGGTCATATTGTAGTGATTTTTGGTATGTGAAAATGACTTATATCACGAATATTAAATAATGGTCTTTATTTTTCATAATATTAAATGTGTATGTTAATTAGTAATTAATGAATTTAATGAGTTAATTAAGTAAATAACCCTTTAATTAGCATGCATACTGTAAAAAGGATATGTGTGGTGTGTGAATTATTAAAATTTAATGAGATAGTATATTTGCTATGTTGACTAAATGGCCATGTGATAATCCCTTCCATTTATGAATTAATTATTGAGTACATGTGACATGGTTTAATGATAATTTGATGTGAATAGATCTTATGTGTATATGTAAATGAAGAAGTTAGGCATGTTTAGTGTTGGCAAGCTAAGTGGCCAAATGGTCATGTGAGGAAGTGTATTGGTGTGTTGTGTTTAATACATTAGACTACCATGATTTAGTGTAAAAGTTGATATTTTAGAGGCATAATAGTGTTTTCTATTTAAAAGGAGAAAATGGTTAATGAAATGCCATAATTATTATGTTTTGATGATGTGAAATGGTGGGATTGGATTAATGCTTATGATATGTTAAATGAATGATTTGAACATGCTAATGTAAAGGAATGAAATCAAGTTACTTAAATGTTATGTATCGTTGAATGGCCTTAAAGAATTTTGAGTATGGTTGATAGATTAAATGCACCTGAAGGAGATGCCAAATATGGTAAATGTTACTTTATGTATGAATAGTGATCTTTGTGGCTTAAAAGCCATTATGAATATGTGAAAGTTGTGCCTATATCACCATAAGTATGTATAATTGAGAAATTGAAATTTGTATTACCATATTATGATGTTTATGAATATAATTAAATGGTAATTATGTTAATTTATCGATATGGTCAATTACTAACAATGATGTAATTTAAAGCCACTTTTAATCTATTTAATTTGGTGAAATTAAAAGAAATATGTTAGATTGCCCACATGCTTAACAACCTAGATGGATAGGTTGATCGGTCAATTAGGGGTATATTAGCAACTGCTAGGGAACTACAGTGATATTTCATATTTTTAGTCTATGGGTCCACTTTTAGTGTCAAACCCTTACCCGATTTCGAAGAAACCCGATAAGAGAGTGAACTTCCCCTAAGGTCACCCATCCCCATATTTCCTTAAGGGTCATTTATTTAACTTCTATCAATTTATTATGTTTTCATATTTACATCTAAAATTTTTTTGTCATTTCATTATTTTAATTTAATAATAGTCATATTACACTATGAAAACCATTTAATTCATCAGAAAATATTTTTACAGAAAATCGGATAGCATAATGTCTATTTAAGTTAAAAACCAAAAATTTTCCTTTCATAAAAATGCACTTCAATATATTTAGTCATCAAAACTCTACTCCTGGACCCTTCTAGTCCTCCATCCTTATCATTCAACATAACCACATGCATAATCATAATATATAAAGTTAGCACTCAATCACAGGGTTTCAGACCCGTCATCATGAAAGAAATACATAGAATATAATAGTAGTTATTTCACTTACATACATAAATTTTGATTTCATTTCATCATATTTCATTGATAATTCATTACTTTACAATTCTTTACATATCCCCAAAACCCCACTATTGTTATTCACATGAGTACACATCCTAAATTTATAGACAAAAGATAGAGTTTTGTACCTTTGAGACTCGTACAGCAGTTATGGAGGCTTTAACTTCTCGTATATTTTTCCTATCTCTGACTTGCCTATTAGAACAATGATACACTAAGTAAAACTTAGTGGTGAATATTGAATAAAATATATGCGTGCTTCACACTCAAACATGCATTCATGTAATTACAGTCATTCACAGTAGTTCATTTCCATTCATCAGACAATTACAATAGTTCATACATAAATCATAATCAAATATTGAAATATCATACACCATGTCATATTTCTCATTCTCATAATCCATTTATGTTTATTTCATCTCAAATAATCATTTTGCATGTATTATTTATCATTTCTTATCTATTTTAATTATTAGGCCCATACAAATAAACTACACCTAAGGACACTGGATAGCAGAATCATAGTTGTGTAGTGGTTTGCATTTTAGACTTCACTGTAACTGCACTTACATCATGATTTGTAGTGGTTCTATGAACCAAAACACTGCTGCTCTAGCCCATGATAGTTGTGCAGTGGCTCTAGAAACCAAAACCCAACTGCACTAACCCATATAAATATTGTACAGTGACTCCTAATGAAACATGGCAGCTGCACCTACCTAAAGTCATTATAAAAATGGTATTGAGCTAAATGATCAAACATAGCAACTACTTTATTCCCAATTGACTAGTCAACCCATCCAATGGGTGTCTAACTATCGGGCCTTTTACAATTTGTTTTATTTAGCTTTAGCTCATTTTACATTATTCAAACTAGTTTTTCATTAGTCTTTTTATTGTTTCTTTTTCCAAGTGATTTACATAATCATTTGTAATTATCATTCCCTTGGCTCCCTTCTAAGTTTTCCTCATTTATTTCATTATTCATATACCATAGACATTATTCATTATTCATAGGTTTATGCACATTTTAATGTGCTTAAACTCTCATTATATACATTTATGTATTAATATCACATTTCATTCTCTTTCACTTTTTTTTCATTATACACTTCTTTAAGGTCCCTTTCTTGTCAATATTAAGCTTCCACTAATGACCATTGCATTCTCTAATTTTCAAGTCATGTGTCTTAGCCATTTTAAGTTTTATAAAACAAATTTATGTTTGAAGCCTTTTTCTACCATTTCATCACATTTTCCTACCTTATATATATCCTACTTATTATTATATAATTCATTCTCATGCATTAACAATAACCATTTATGCATACTTCATACATACACCATTTTACCATGGAAAGAATTATAATAATCATATTCATTTCAATTATTTTACCTCATATTCATACATCTTACATCTACATACATGGAAATTATGAACATAAAGCTCATTTATACACATAATCATTCACCATTCACACTTACATACGATTGACACAATTCGGCCATTCAAGGTTCATACCTTTTACATTCAATTGGCACCATTTTTATTACATATTCATCACTTATATATATATATATACACCAAATACCTGAATTATACCTATCAAATACACATATTTACATAACACTTCCATTTTTCCATACAAGGTTTCATGAAAATTTTCATACAAATGACTCTTATATATGTTTTATTCATATCCACATACCTATATGTGAAAATTCACCACCACTTAATGATTTTCTAGACTTGTTACCCCATTACCTTCTCTTTTCACTTGAAAGTGTAACTATTCACCATACGAGCAATTCTCCCATTGTTTGCCTCTAAATGATGAAAGTCCCTTTTATATGCTTTATTTATGGTATGGAGGTAATTTTAGAGGGGTTAATTGCTAGGTTTGGTTGAGAAATGAAGAATTATGTGAGAGGAAAAGAGAAAAATGTGAGAGACATGGAAAATAGAATGGCATTAGGAAAATTGGAAGAAAATGAGGAAGATGAGTTCATTTAGTGCATTATGGGCTTAGGTGCACTAGATTTAGGCTTTATGTAAGTGGTTTTTGGGCTCTATTTCAATTATTCTCGATTTGTGTGCCCTATTTCTTTTCGATTTTGCATCAAGTTTTAAAAATTCATTGTCATTTCTCTAGCCCTCTAAAAATAATGTTCTTGGTGTCAAAATTCATCATTTAATCCCATTAAGGGACTCATAAAATTTTGGGTCAAAATTACATGGCGAAATCTAAAAATTTCAAATAGATAGTAAAAAACCTTTGAATGTTAAAATTCTTTCTCCAATAGACTTATTGGAATTTTTAACCTTCAGGGTGTTCTATTTTTGCGTCTATCTAGGTAAATCCCAAACAAATCCCAGCACAAACCCATTTTATGTCATTATTCACTTGTTTACTACCTATTATGATTTGTTAGTTCTGTTAAATCTTTTAATTATTTCATTTTCATTATTTTCTAGCTCATCAAAGTTTTATGAGCAACACTTGCCCTTTTTGACCATTATATAGTGCCTTGAACTTTTGAAAACACTATTCATGGCTAGAAAGTATTATTTATGAAATGGTGTTTCACGAGTATTATATTTCTTTCCCTTTTAATTAAATTTCATCCACAAAATTACTTGGAGCAAATAGCTATGGATATCAAGCCTGCATCTATTCCTCACTCTCCCACGTTGCCTCTTTTATATTATGGTGCTTCCACAACACTTTCACTAATGGTATTGTCTTATACCTCAGCTGCTTGACTTATTTTGCCAAAATCTTCACTGGTTCTTCTTCATAAGTCAATTCTTATTGTACTTGTACTTCTTCTACTGCTTCACATGTGTTAGATCTAATCAATATCTCTTTCGTGCAGACACATGAAAAATATCATGTATCTATTGTAATTCTAGTGGCAATGCTAGTTGATAAGCCATTAGACCAACACACTCTATAATCTCCTATGGTCTAATTAATCTCAAACTCAATTTTCCTTTCTTGCCAAATCTCAATATCTTCTACCATGGAGATACTTTCAAGAAAACTCTATCACTAACTTTATATTTTATGTCTCATCTCTTCAAGTCAGCATATGACTTCTATCTATCTATAGTAGCTTTTAGTCTATCTCTTATCACTCTAACTTTCTCTTCTACATCACTGACCAAATTTGGTCACATAATCTTACTCTTACTAGCTTCACTTTAGGAAAGCAGAGTTTTACACTACCTGCCATACAAAGCCTCATATGGTGCCATGCCCAAACTATCCTAGTAGCTATTGTTATAGGCAAATTCTGCTTATGATAAGTACTGATCCTAGCTTCCTTTGAATTCTATCATAAAGCTGAGAAGTATATCTTTCAGCACTTGTATAACTCTCTCTAACAATTCATCAGTCTATAGATTAAAAGCAGTACTGAAACTCAATCTTGTTCGTAATGTATCTTGCAACTTCTTTATGAATCTAGAGGCAAATCTAGGATCCTTATCTAATATGATAGTCACTGTCACTCCATGTAATCCTATAATCTCATTTACATATAGCTATGCCAGCTTATCTAG
>CANXYI011955037.1:0-12934 GCA_948208565.1 Hura crepitans
GAATAAATGACTTGATATACATAAAATGAGTTAGCATATAATATGATTTGCAATGTGGTAATGTGTCAAGCATATACAGGTAAATAATGTGCATCATAATGTGTGTGAAATTGATATGACATTACTATATGACAATATATAATTAATGTGCATTTGAGTGTATATGCGTGTAATCATATTTTATTGAATATACCACTAAGCTGTATGCTTAGCGCATTGTGTTTTTTATGCATAAATAGTAGATAAATAGCCTGAGATGGACTCAATAGTAGCAGTGCAATGCAAGGAAGATTTTATTAAGTGATTTTGGTATATTTTGGCTATATAATGTGTTGAATATTATTAGTAGTTAGCACTCTTATGTAAGCATGTTAGCACTAAAGTTTTTATGATATGGTATGATGGAATGTAAACATATTATATAGGTTATGTCTATATTATGCATGTATATGGATGAGATTGTATGATGTGATATGTTTGCTTGGAATATTGAGTTGTGATAAGGACTAGAAAGGTTTAGGTGGTTTGGTTGATGACTGAGATATTATACAAGTGTTATTTCTTGTAGGTTTTATTTTAGGATATGTTATGATACAGCCGTTATATTGCCAAAATTTTGTTAAAATAAGACGGTTAAGATGACATGTGTGGTTTTCATATAAAAGGGTTTTAAGAAGATAATGGTAAAGATAATATAAGTTAGTTTTGTGTCATCTCTTATTTGGACTGGTAACGATTCGGCTATAAGGTGTCACAATGTGGCATCCCTCATTCGGATCCACCTATCAGGTTAAGGGAGGGGTGTTATACATATTGTGATTTATATAACAATAGATGGCACTCATGTGTAAATAGGTAGAAGGAGTTAGTTCATCTCATTTATATATTTTACTTAAGTTGAGTTTGGATATGTAAATTTATATGACAAATGTTGTATCATTATAATATGTATGCATGTGGACTCGACTATGTGTGTTGATGGTGTGACCATAATGATTGATGTGACAGCTTGATTGTAAGAATATTAACTGAGATGGGTTGAAAGGATTAAATGTGTCTAAGATGATGCCTTGAGATTGAGACTTTATAAAAAGTATTATTTTCTACACCTTTTATTTGGGGATATGACACCGTCCAATTGTTATGCAGCCGAATTTATCTTAGCGAGACAATTTTGTTTTATTTATATATATATGTAATACATGATTTGTTTACATAGCCTAGGATGTTTCATGGTTCACACTCACAAATAATAAGGATTTAAAAAGATAATGGTGAACTAGGTAAAATCTATCAACATGTTATCTCTTATTTAAGCTGGCAACAGTTCGGGTAAGGGGTGTCATAATATGCCATCTCTTACTCGGATCCGGCTATCGGGTTGGGTGAGGGTTGTCATATTAGGTGGTATCAAAGCAAAGTTTAGGCATTTCTAGGTGCATTAAGTTACATATGAGAACCATAGGATTTTATATACATACATCACAAGAACTGCACTGCTTGAGGCTAATGTTTGTTCTCTAATGTAGATTAAAGATAAATGAATCAAGATTGCCAGCTGGTAAAAAGGAGGTAGAGAGTCATGCTCCTACAATGATCTAGGAGTTGACGGGCTCAAAAGCCTCAATACCTAGTGATGTAGCCTAGCCTGCACCTACTTAGCTGGCACAAGCACAACCAATACTACTATAACATATGGTAGAAATATTCAGACAAGTTGCTGTAGCAATTACTCCGCCTCCACCACCAGTGCCACCACTACAACCATCTCAAGCTCTCCAAAAGACATACCTCAAACAAGTAAAGAAAATGGGAGTTGTGGATTTCTTAGGGATAGACCGAGATGCTTTAGCCATAGCAGCATATTGGCTTGAAAGAACTTATCGAATTATGAAGCAATTAAAATGCACCCTAGAAGAGAATTTGATTTATGCCACCTCATTACTACAAGATAAGGCATATCATTGGTGAAGAACAGTTGTAGAGCATAAAGCTCTAGTAAACTTGACTTGGGACTTCTTCTTACAAAAGTTCAAGGAGAGGTATATTATCGAGAACTACTTAGAGAAGAAGAGACAATAGTTTCTTAACTTGAAATAGAGGGGACGACCCATATAAGAATATGAAAAAGAGTTTACTAGGTTGAGCAGGTACATAACAGAGATTGTACCCACTGAAGAAAGGTGCAAGAGGTTTAAGGAGGGCCTCGACACTGAGATCAAGCTACAGGTAGCTATGATTAAGATTAAGGAATTTGCTCCATTGGTTGCTATAGCCTACACAGTTGAAGATATACTGAAGGAAAGGAGGGATAATTTCCAAAAGAAGAGATCCTTCACTACAGGTTAAACTAGTTCTGCCCTAGAAGTGGGCAAGAAGTAAAAAGGAACCCTAGCTAGCTAGCCATTATAGAAATCAACCTTGACTCAGAAATCTAGGCCAACAAGGCAATTCAGATCTCGACAGCAAAGGCTAGTTACCAGTGCACTAGTTTCTACAGCCAGGAGTGCACTACCTATATGTGGGACATACAGAAGGAGACATGGATGTATTTGTTGAAGATCTATCCTAGGTGCATGCTATAGATGCGACTTTAAGGGCCATTACCAAAAAGATTATCCACTGAGAGTTGAGGACTCCACACTATTCCAGGCTTCATCACCAGCACTAGCTAGGAGCCATAAAGAGAACAAAGGAGATAAAGCTAAAAATATTTAGAAGCCTAAATCAGAGGCAAGCTAGAGGGTAGAGGCTCAAGCTTTAGCACGTCAGTACATTATTAGAGTTGAGAGGAGATAAACTCCCCAGATGTTATAGCAGATAGATTTTATTTTCTTGATTCACCTTTTTTGGCATTAGTTGACCCGGGATCCACACATTCTTATGTTTGCACCACACTAGCATAAGATAAAGGGTTAGAGTCAGAGCCATAGATATAGAAATCATAGTCAGCAATCCTATAGGACAATATGTGGTAGTTAATACGATAGACAAGAATTGTCCAAGGACATATCTTCCTAGCAAATCTTATCGAGTTACCCTTTAATGAATTTGACATCATAACAGGTATGGATTTATTATTTGGACATCATGCCATGGTAGACTGTAGATAGAAGAGACTTACACTCTAAATAGACTCTCTAAATAACAAACAGGGATGAAATTATAGTAGTTAGTGAGAGAATGAATTTCTTATCTAATGTTATCTCTGTAGTGATAGCTAGACGAATGATCTGGAAGGGTTGCCAAGCCTATTTGGCACATGTGATTGATACTAAAAAGATGAGACTTGATGTTAGTTAAATCCCAATGGTGGCAGAATTTTCAAATGTCTTCCTAGATGAGTTGTTAGGGTTACCACCCGAACATGAAATTGAGTTTGCTATTGAGGTGTATCCAAGCATGACACTAATATCAATAGCCCCTTATAGAATGGCACCTGTAGAATTAAAAGAATGAAGGTACAATTATAGAAGTTGTTAGATAAAAGGTTTATTAGACCTAATGTCTCACCTTAGGGAGCACTAGTTTTGTTTGTGAAAAAGAAAGATAGCTCCTTGCAGCTGTGTGTAGACTATAGATAGCTTAATAAAGTGGTGACTAAGAATAAATAACCACTGCCCAAAATCTATGACTTGTTTGATCAGCTCAGGGGATCCAGTGTTTTCTCAAAGATTGATATGAGATCTAAGTGCCATCAACTCCGAACAAAGGAATTTAGTATGCTAAAAATAGGGCATTATGAGTTCTTAGTGATGCCATTTAGGTTAACCAATGCCCCAGCTACATTTATGGACTTAACAAACTAGATATTTAGGCCATACTTGGATAATTTTATAGTGGTATTCATTGATGACATTTTGGTGTGCTCTAAGACCAAAGAAGAGCATGAACAACATCTCAAGCTAGTATTACAAACCTTAAGAGAAAAGTAACTTTATACTAAACTTAGCAAGTGTGAATTTTAGCTGAATGAAGTAGCCTTCTTAGGGCACATTGCCTCCGCTGATGGGATTAGAGTAGACCCAAATAAAATCAAAGCTACATTAGAATGGAAGCTTCTAAGGAACATGATAGAGATCAGGAGTTTCTTGGAATTAGCAAGTTATTATAGGCAGTTCGTCAAAGGGTTCTTAATGATTCCTACTCTCATGAAATGCCTATTAAGGAATGATGTGAAATTTGTATGGGATCACAAATGTCAAGAAAGCCTTGACAAATTGAAAGCTATACTAATAGAAACTCCTATTCTTACACAACTGGAGTTAGAGAAGGACTTTGTCATTTATAATGATGCCTTTCATAATATAATCAGGTGTGTATTGATGCATGATAGCAAGGTAGTGGCTTATGCACCTAGGCAATTAAAGCCACATGAAAGGAATTATCCAACTCATGATCTAGAGTTAATTGCCATTGTTTTTGCCTTGAAAATATAGAGGCATTACCTTTATAGTGAGAGATGCTATGTGTACACTGACCATAAAAGCTTGAAATACTTGCCTACCCAGAAGGAGTTGAACTTGAGGCAATAAAGGTGGATGGAATTGATCAAGGATTATGATTGTTTGATCAGTTACTATCTTGATAAAGTGAATGTGGTAGTTGATACATTAAGTTGAAAATTCTTATGTGCCATGAAAGCAATGAATGCTTAGTTGCAGTACCTAGAGGATGGAACCTTGTTAGTGGAGTTACGAGTGAAACTTGACTTGATTCAATAAGTGAAGGATACTTAAAAAGATGCTAATCACCTCGTGCATATAATGGGATTGATCAAAGAGGGAAAGCTTACTGTATATAAAATCAAGGTTGATGGATGTCTATATTACCATGATCGATTGTGTATGATAGATATAGATGACATTAAGAGACAGATTTTGCAAAAGGCTTATAATTCTCCATATACCATGCATCCTGGGAGCATGAAAATGTACCATAACTTAAAGCCCTATTACTGGTGGTCTGGGATTAAAAGTGATATAGCTAAGTACGTAACTAAATGTCTCACTTGTCAACAAGTGAAAATGGAACATCGGGTTCCTTTTGGATTACTTCATCCCATAGCAATCCCAAAGTGAAAATGGGAGAGAGTGACGATGGATTTCATAGTTGGATTACCCATGACTAGGAATAAATATGGTGCGATATGGGTAATTGTTAATAGTTTGACCAAAAGAACACACTTTACCTCGATGAGAATGGATTATTCACTAGAAAAGCTTGCACAACTATACATTGATGAAATTGTAAGGCTACATAGAGTGCCAGCATCTAATATTTCAGATCGAGGCCTAAGGTTCACATTTAGATTTTGGAAGAAGCTATATAATACCTTAGGTACTTCAATCACCTTTAGTACGACATTCCATCCATAGACAGATGGCCAATCGGAGTAGGTTATTCAGGTGTTAGAAGATATGCTCAGGAGCTATGCCATTAAATTTAAAGGTAATTAGAACTGATATCTAATTTTTGTAGAATTTGCATATAATAATAGCCATCAAGCAAGTTTAGGAATGGTGCCGAATGAGGCCTTGTATAGGAGGAAGTGTGGAACCCCATTGTGTTGGAGTGAACTAGGTGAAAATTAATTGATGGGGCTAGACTTGACTAAAGATACAAAAGAGAAGGTAAGGATCATCAAAGATCAATTGAAAGTAGCAACAGACAAGTAGAAATCATATGCAAATTTAAAAAGGAAACCAATTAAATATGAAGTAGGAGATAAGGTTTTTCTTAAAGTATTGCCTTAGGAGAAGATACTCTGATTTGGCAAGAAAGGCAAATTGAGCCTGAGATTTATTAGCATGTATGAAGTGATAAAATGTGTGGGACTAATGGCTTATCGATTAGTGTTGCCTCCGGAGTTACAACAAATTCATGATGTTTTTCATGTCTTAATGTTAAGGAACTATTGATTTGACCCATCTTATGTGTTATCAATCGAAGAAATAAAGGTATAACTAGATCTTTCATATGAAAAGGTGACAGTCTAGATTTTGGCACAAGAGGTGAAAGAACTATATAACAAAGTAGTGCCATTAGAAAAGGTGTTATGGAAACCTCACAACTCACAAGAGGCAACCTAGGAAAGCAAGCAATAGACGAAGGAATAATATTTGCACTTATTTGAATTGGGTAAATTTTAATGATAAAATTTCTTAAGAGGGAAAGGAGAGGTAATGCTTAAAAATCTTGATTTTGTGAATTGTACTTTTCAAGGCATGAATAGTATTGCTCAAGAAATCAAGTCACACTGAGGTGATCAAGGAGTACTAGTTATAAAACAATAATTGGTGAAATAAGGAATGAAATTAAAGTTTTAAGAGTAACCACTAAACCAATAAAAATTTTCACGTCCGTATTTAGTGAATGGTGAACTCAATCTAAGTTAAGTGATAAAATATTCCGGATGTGCTTCAAAGGACATAAAAACAGCACGACCTGAAAGTCAAAAATTCTAATTAGTCTAAAGGTGCTAAACTTAGAATTTTTTGACACCTATAAGTATTTTATTTGAATTTCTTAAAATTGCAATTAATTAATGAATCGAGTTCATATTGGTTTTTGGGCACAAAATTTTAGGGATTTCTAAATTGGAAAATTCTAGAATTTTTTGCCTCAAAAATTAAAAAAACATTGTCAAAGATTAAAAATTAAATAGATTAATTGTAGCCGTCAGATCGCCACATGGCTCGATTTTGGCTATCAATGGTCTTAATATAAAAGGTTGAGCTCATATGTGTGGGTCATATGAGATCAAAAGGCCATCTTCTTCTTCCTTCCCTTATAACCTGTTGTAACCTTTTCTCTCTCCTCTCCTTTTTATTTTCTTTATTTTTTTCATTAATGCTCCACCAAAAGCTCTAAGTGATATATGAAAATTGATCCTCTCCACATCTAGAGCCCTAATCCAATGTTAATTTTACATGAAAAAGATGTTTTAGGGAAAAAGAGAGGTTTATCTATTTAGGGTTTCAAACCTTAAGGTTAAGGTTAACACTAAATTGAAACACTAGCATTTTACTAAGTAATTAGTGATGCCCAATTTAATGATTCTAGTGTTATTTTTTGAGTTTGGTGTAGTGTAGATTTTTCTATGAATTTTACTAATATAATTTCTAGTATGGAATTTAGAGAAAGTGGAGGAAAGCTAAGATCAAGGAAAAGAGATGGTGTGAAGTGCCTTTTGGGATGTCGAATAATTGCTCTGTAAGTTTATTCGATAAAATATATGTGTGAATGTGTGTGTTATGCATTTTGAAGAATATATTCATTATGTCACTTTATTAGTCTAGGGGAAAACCCTAAAATGGGAAACATGGTACATTAGGGTTTATGAGGTGATAAATTAATGGAAGGAATGAAAAATAGGTTAAAAAAATTATATGATAAAAATAATAAGTTAGTCGAATGGTATTTCCAAAAAGGGAAAAAAGGTTATTTCAATAATTATAGCTAAAATGGGCATAATTGGACTGTATTAAGCTTAAATGAAACCAAGCATTATGAATTAGATGTGCAAGTAATGAATATTTATTATGATAGAGATATTAAGTATGCAATATTTCTGTATATAGCGTGTTGAGATGTGTGATGCATAATGTGTGTGTGAACATAATATGACTTGTAGTGTTTGTTAGTAAAAAGATAATATGATTATTAACATTTAAATTATGAGCTTAATGATGTAATATGATCACTTGAATAAAGTGAGAAGCAATAATGAACCTTTGGTTGTGACATTGCGAAAATGTGGTTATGTACCACAAAATGGTAAGTTATTAATTGACAAGTATACCTAAATTGAAAGAATGTGTTGATTGATTTGTATGTGAGAAAATGTGCACAAGATGTGCAATCCACATGTAACCAAAATAAAGTTGTCAATAGCCCATATGTGTAAGACAACTTACACGATAAGATAAGCAGTCAACTAGGGAGGTAGCAACTGCTTGGACACTTTGTTGTCATGTTTCATGTAGATGTGGTCACTCTGAAGTCTATAAGGGCTATTGTACACATCTATGTTATACATTGGTATGATATGATACTTTTATATAGGTGTAACTACCGAGAGGTCCAACAAAATCACTACACATATTCTTATATGGGTGCAGCTGCTAAGAGGTTCAAAAGGACCTTTGCATAGTTATAGTGATATCTTATACTGGTGTAGTAGCTGTGAGTTCTAGTAGGGCCACTACACATATTCATTCTAGTGTAGTAGCCATAAGGTCCATAATATAGGCCACTACACATTATGATCCCAATATCTAGTGTTAGGAT
The DNA here is from genome assembly GCA_948208565.1 of Hura crepitans. Lineage (NCBI taxonomy): Eukaryota > Viridiplantae > Streptophyta > Magnoliopsida > Malpighiales > Euphorbiaceae > Hura > Hura crepitans. The sequence continues at coordinate 8,293 of CANXYI011955037.1, forward strand.
TGGTGTCTATATATATAGGCTAGTAAATAGTAAAAGACTATATAAAATAAAGATAATATGTTGATACTTAATTATAAAGATAGGTAGGATAAATGGAATTAAATAATGTAACATGATTGAGTAGGTAGCTTGATGGGCATAATAGGATAATGGCATTCTTTATGACATATGTATTACATGCTACATGTGATTGTGCTTGTGAGTGTCATTATATTTTGAATATGTTTGTGTGTGTGAATGTAAGCATGTTTGATCGAATACACCATTAAGCTTTTATGCTTAGTGTATCATGTTTTCAATGCATAGGTTATAGATAGCTAGCATCAGCTCAACCACAAAGTAGTAGTACAACTAAAATGGACTTTATCCTTTTTGGTATACTTTTGTGTTATATATATGTGATGCATATGAAAGTAGATGGCATGTGTAAATAGGTAAAATGAGCTAGTTTTCTCCCATGTATATATTTTACTTAAGTTTAGCTTAGAAATGTAAATTAAAATGATAAATCTTGCATCAATATGATATACAAGCATGTGAATTCAACTGTGTGTTGATATTGTGACTTCCATGACTGGAATGATAGTTTGATTGTGAGCATATTGATTGAGATAGGTTTTGAGCACAAAAAGGGTCGAGGATGTTGTCTTGATATTGACACTTTATAGAACTATTTTTTTATGTAGGTTTATTTTGGGATAAGATACTGTGCAACCATTATGTAGCCGAATTTTTATCTTAATAAGACAATATTGTTTTGTGTGCATGTGCATACTATACATAATTATTTGTATGTAGGCCTATGATGTTCATGATTTGTGCATATAGATAATAAGGTTTCAAGAAAATAATTATGGAACTACATGAGATCTATCAACATGTCACCTTTTATTTGGGCTAGCAATGGTTCAGGTAAGGGATGTCACAATGTGCCATCTCTTATTTGGATTTAGTTACCAGGTTATGTAAGGGGTGTCATGCAAATTATCTCAATTGCTTATACAACATTACTAAATTACCATACAACAAAGGCCTCATTAGTATAAAAAGAATTATTTCTAACATACTTTACATCATACAACATTTCTTGCCTTTGTCATTCAAAGTTTATAAGTCAATGTTAGATTTAAAACCATTTACATACATAATTAGCATCATTAAGCTCCATTTCTATTTGCTTAGGTTTTGGCCAACACTTGTAACTTGTCTTTCCATATTATTTCATTTGATTAACTTAGGCATACATACGTAAATCTTTCAATTAACATAATTATAGCAAAAATTAGTACCAACACTTACTTTATACATGTAGATCACAAAATTACTCTATTCATAACTTAGTACTCATTAGATCTTTAAGTAGCCATTAAGTGGATTTTTTTGCCAACATCTACAGTCTTTATTAAAGTTCATTTTCATGAACTTAATTACATCTAATCACCTATTAATTATAACCATTTACTCACACTAAGCTACCACATTACAATTCTCAAAAATAAGATGACATACATAGTTAATACACACTTTAATGCATCAATTCACACATATAATCAGATAAGTTATTATATGCACCTACACATCATATAACATTTGCTCACATATATTAGTGACATGCATAGGTCATAATATTGCCATTCTTTATATGTTACCTCTTTTAACATTTATAACTTCCAATATACAATAAAGCATTACCAATATATATGTACACTATAATGCCCATGCATTGAGGCTCTATGAATAGTGCCATTAGGTTCAGGAAGTGTGCTTGGGGTGTCAAGTCACTTGCATGAGAACCAAGGTAGTGGCACTGGTCATAAAACTTCAAGGGGCTTTAAAATGAAGAAAAAGGCAAAATTTAAAGATTGACCAGAACCAATAATTCATTTTGGACTATAAGTTATTAATATGTGGGGTTAACTTGAGTTGGGGTAAGAATGACCTGAGATGTGCCCGGACAAACCTAAAAATATCATACTCTAAAGCTCAAAAATTCCATTGAGTTTATTGGTGAAAGAATTTTTGAATTACGAGGTCATTTGCAAATTCTCATAATTTTTTAGGTTGGTACGCAAATTGAGGTAATCTACAAACTGCGCTATTGATGGAATTTGGCCGTAAAAATTTACGAGTATGTAGAGGCCATTAAATCAGGAATTTTAAAATAAATGGCATACTTTTTTTGAGGTCCCTATGATTTTTAAAAATTTCCCAAAGTTTTTGCCAAAATCGAGCCATTTTGAGATGGTTCGGGTGGTTGCGAGACCCACCCATACCATGGCAGCTAGCCTAAAGGCCATTACACATGTCAAAACATGGTGACAAGTGGCAAAGTGCACTCACAAAAGAAGAAAATTTTCTCTTCTCTTTACTGCTAGAATCGATGCCATTTAGAGGAAAGAGGACCATTTTTATCCTCTTTTCCAAGCTTTTCCAGAAAAGTCATTTCACCAAAAATCATTCTTATATGTTAGGGTAATTATGGAAGAAGAAGCATGGCAAAAGGAGCTCTCATGATTTAATCAAAAATCACCAAAGGTCTAAGGGTCAGAAGGCATTCTAGCAAAGGTATAAGGTGAGTTTTCATGGGTGTTCCTAGTTTTCCTTAGGAATTTATGGGTATATTTGACTTTCTATGAGGCTTAAGTATTAATAAAGTGTGTGTGTATAGTTTTTAAGGGAATTAGAGGACAATTCACTTAAAGAAATAGAGGAGAATCTTCCATGGAAGAGGGTTAGAATTCATGGTTTATGGGCTTTTCAAGTTAAAGAGTGCAATTTGACTCTTTTCCTTGAGATGTATGTGAACTTATGTACTTTAGATCATGCCTTTCTATTTTGTCGTGCCTTATATGTGGTAATGGTTGTGTTAAGTGTGGCTAAATTGGTAATAGAGAGTAGCTAGAATGAATTCATGGTTTATAGGAATAATTTGCAATGATGGATGAATGTATATAGGGTTGGTTGATGGAAAAAGGATTATGCATTAAAGTAACCTTGTTTGGCCAAGAGATGCTTGTGAGGGTGTGTGAGTGTATATGTGCTATTAAGGTAGCTTAGGGTGGTTGTGAGGTTGTAGTATTGATGTAAGGTAGGGTTGCTTGTAATTGTGGCAATATGTGTATGACTATGGTGAATTCTTTGAATGGCTTAGGCATATTAATATATATACAGTACCTTAAATGGCATGAAATTGTGAATATATACGTATGAGTGTGTTTAAGTTATGGATAAAAGCTTAAAGGTATGACATATGTTAATGAAATACATAATTAAGGCCATTAGATAAACATGACCTGATAGTAATGTTAATAAAAATGACATGTAAACTTTGGTAATATATGTATAATGAATATGTGACATAAATCCTAATGTAATGGACATAATATTGCATAATAAACTTGGTATGATTTGAATAAGTTTATCAGATTGGCATGAAATAAATGCACTAATGAATGTGTTTTGATGAGTAAGCAAATATCTAGTATAAAAAGTTTTGAAAAGTAGCCTAAAATGAGACTTGAACTTGAATTAGAAAGTAACTTAAAAAGTGGCTTGTAATGTACCTAAAATATATGCCTAAAAGGGGTTATTATGATGTGATTGCATGAAATGGCATGTATGCCTATTGTTTGACCTTTGAAGTGGCCTAATTTATGTTGGCTTTAGGCTATGGAATGTATGAATTTATTGGTGAAAACTGCACTGGAAAAGGCTAAGAAATGAACCTAAAAAGGGATATTGCAAAATGATGAAATGACCTATAACTATCCAAAATTGACCTTTACTTGAATAAAAAACATAATTGGACAGTAAATGGTAGTTAAATGGAAATTGACTATGCAATAAGACTAGGAATAATATGTCTTGAATATTAGCAACTACAGGACTTTAAGATATTATTAGAAATTTACCCAGTACTACATAATTATGGCTATGCCAGACCGGCTAAAATTTGACTTTGAGATAAAATTTATATCTATCTATTTTTCATTTAAGAATATTAAAAGAGGTTAAGAAGTAAAGAAATAAACATAAATTGAGGTTATAGCCCATTAGTTAGACACCGACTAAATGGGTTGATAAGTCAACTTAGGGATTTTAGCAACTGCTACACTGTGTAATTTTTAGGCAGGGCCGGTACAATGGTCAAGTTCTATATTAGGGCTATTATACTAGTTTGTTAGATAGACCATTATGTAATTTTGCATAGTTGGTGCTATTTACCTGATTATGCCGGTGCAGTAGCATAAGTCTTGGAGGGCCACTGTACTAGTATGTTAGACAGACTAGTCTATTGGACAAACCAAATTAATTAATTAATTAATATTTAAATATTTGGTTTAGGAGGTCTACAGACTAATCCCTATAATATTTATCAAACCAATGCAACAATCAAGGTCCAGAATATAGATCACTGCACTATTTTTAGTTCCCTCTAGGTCTAGTGTATTGAAGCATCGTCTATCTAGTCGGGCCTATTAATTTAATGAAATGAATAACATATAACACTCATAATGGTAGATATTATTGAATTTCTCATATTTTGATGTAATTAACAGAATAAATAACTAGTGCACATGATAAAGGGTATTTTGGTAATTTTGCATGTATAACATTTATTGACCAGATAATTCAATTATTT
>CANXYI011955079.1:0-10325 GCA_948208565.1 Hura crepitans
TACACAAGCTCCTAGGAGATTTATAAGGATACGTACTATTCTTGAGAAATATGGATTTCTCATAAGTGAATAGAGGGATGTGCTTTTAGTGAAGCATATGAGCCTAACATCTATAAAGAAGTTTTAAAGAGTTTAGAATCTGAACTGTGGAATCAAGTATAAACTTTGGTTGATCCACCTAAAGGGATTAAACCTATTAGGTGTAAATGGTCTTCAAGAAGAAGATCAACATAAAAGGTAATGGGATTATCTATAAAGCACACCTTATGGCAAAATTTTACTGTCAAAGATAAAAAAATGACTTTAATAATACCTTCTTCCCAGTAGCTATGCTCAAATACATTAGGATTTTGCTTGCTATTATTGCTCATTATAATTGTGAGATTTGGCAAATGGATGTGAAAACAACTTTCTTTAATGGAAATTTGTTAGACGAAGTGTATATGACACAACTTGATGGTTTTATATCCACTGATAGCAAAGAGAATGCAAGCTCTAAAAATCCATATACAAATTAAAGTAAGCATTAAAGAGTTGGAAAATCAGCTTTGATGAGACAATAAAAAGTTTAGTTTATCTCAAAATCCTAATAAACCATGTGTATAAAAGAATTAGTAGGAATATAGTTCTTTTCCTTATGTTGTTAACAAATTACTAATGGGAAATGACATCTTTATCCTTTAATTGGTAAAGATATGGCTTTCTAAATAATTCTCTATGAAAGACTTTAAAGAAGTAACCTATTTTGTGGGTATTAGGTTTTATAGTGATAAATCCAATAAGTTGATTAGTTTTCACAGTTTACATACATAGATAAAATGCAAAATAAGTTTAGAATAGATCTCTTCAAAAAAGGATATCTCCTAGTGACTTATGGTAAATTCCTTTCTAAAGCTATGTGTCTCACAACACATGACCATAAAGAACATTTGAGTAGAATACCATATGCTTTTGCAATTGGTTCTATCATGTATACTATGTTATATACACGAGCTTAAGTGTCACAAACGGATACTAATATGATCCTAAATAAAAATATTGGGCAGCTATTAAGAACATCATTAAGTACTTAAAAAGTATGGAGACGAGGACTTAATAGCCAATGGCTATATAGATTCCAGCTTTCAATCTAATAAGGATGACTATAAGTCTCAATTAGGGTATTTTTTTTCATATTTGGTAGTGCTACAGTTAGCTAGAAGAGTTCTAAGTAGGATACAACTATAGATTAAAAAATTGAGGTTAAGTATATTGTAGCTTCTAAAGCAGCCAAAGAAGTAGTATGGATCAAGAAGTTTATCACTGAACTATGAGTGGTCCTTAGTATTGTTGATATAATATCTTTATAGTGTGACAACAATAGAGCCATTGCATAAGCCAAATAACCATGGTCTCAGCAATAATCTAAGCATGTGTATAGCTACTACATTTGATAAGGGATATCATTATTAGAAATGATGTAAATATAAAAAAGATACCTACTGATTAGAATATAGTTGATCTTCTCACTGAGGCACTATCCTAGAAGAAGTTCAATTTCCACATAAATACTATAGGCATTAAGTATAAAGGCAACTAGTTCTAGTGTAAGTGAGAGATTGTTAAATATGTATACCTTAAAGAAAATCAGTTAGGGACATTTTTCATGTACATGACATTTTACTTATCAATTAATGCATTCATTATTATTCAATACTTATTTATTTCATTTATTTGTTACTAAATCATAAACTATTTAATAAAGTCCTTGGTGTATAATACACCATGTAGAGGAAATCATAAAGAGTTCATGATGTGAGATTCTTATTACATGCAAATATGTTTATACCTAAAACATCCCTAGTTATAGTATTAACAAGATATGACATTATTATTGCAGATAGACTAGCACATGTTATACTTCTTGACTGGGTTAAGCAGTAGTTCTCATAAGCTATAAACATAAACTGCTTAAAGTTAAAATGTGGATGCTTCTTTGAGAAAGAAGTTCATTAGAGATGCAGCTATGAGATAATCACATGGATATTTAATCTATGTTAGTGATTCAATCTTTTAATAGCTGTTGTACAAGTATCTTGGACTAGATGTCACCAAGGTTATCTTGGATATCGAACACTATACTTTGACATATTAGCTTATATTTTACCATAGGGCATGCATAACATGGTGATTGGTTATAGTGTGACATATATAAAGATAGTTGAGTGATTAATAAAGGATTTACCACCCTAGATTAATGTAGGGGAATTTATCTCACTGATTCTTGTAGTTGACTTTGTTTAGGAGTCTCTAGCTAGAGTAGTATGCTTATGTGAATGGGATTCATTTATGCATTATTAGAAAAAATAATCAAAGTACAAAAACTAACATATTTAGGGCCTTATTGAATATACTTCAGTCTAGTATTGAGTTGACACAAATCCATATTCAAACTTGAATACGATAAAGTATGAAAAAGGACGAATAATATGGTAGATGTTTATAAAAGGGTATAAGTCAAACCATTAATTTTCTAACAACTTGGGTAGTTATGATGCATGTCTAGATCCTTTCATCACTTGAATAACATTGAACTTATTAATTGAGAATCAATAATGATTTGGAGGGTTCAAATAACAAAGCCCTAATAAAATTAGGATTTTGATCCATTTTGTGTTGCCAAGTTGGCTAAAAAACCTAATAAGTCACACACATAAGAGAGAAGGGAATTGGTGTAAAATGACAAGCATTTGAATGGCATGAGACATCATTTATGTTTAAAGAAGAAGAATAAAATAACTAAATGCAATTTGGGCCCAGTAAATGCATATAGAAAGAAGAAAAGCCCTATTTAATTAAACTTAATTCAATTGATTAGTTGGACCGATTTAATTGACCTAAGTTAATTAAAAGGGAGTCAAAAATGTTCATTAAGATTTCTAAAAAACCTAAAAGGGGCTATAAAATTCCTTCAAAGGTCAGCCATCAAAGAGTATATAGAAAAATAAGAAACGTTTTTCAATAATCCCTAATTTCTTGAGTTTTCTTCTTCTACTCTTTAGCAAATTAATTTTACTAGTTATAAATTAATTTTTTACTCATCAAACCACTTTAGATGTGTTTCTAATTAGGCTATCTTGTTTGGATTACTATTGGGGCACTCTAATTGGATTGTTGTTATTTGCAACAACTTAGCATGAAGAGAGGAATGTGTAAGAGAAGATTTCTACAGAAATAGTATAATTCTATTGCTTTTATTACAAATTGTAATTATTTGACATGTTTAAATCCCTAGTTATGGTTTAGAAATTTTAATTTTCCATTGCATTTTTATGATTCCATGAGTTTCAAAACCTACAACAAAGTCGGTTAATACTTGAGCTTTTAATGTATGTCTATTCTCATACTGAACATTAAATTATCCTAACTTGTATAATCACTCAGTTAATCATCTAAAGGGCTTAAATTTTTTGAAGGCCTTTCTTAGTTGGTAATTTGTTCATACCATTACCATACGAGCATAAAAATAGTGTCTTAATTTAATGGCTATAGTGACAAGGCAAAATGCAAGTTTCTCCATTTTCAGCTATCATTGCTTAGTTCCTTTTAAGGCTTTGCTCAAGTAATATATAGTATACTATTTGGTACATTCTTCTCTAATTAATACTGAACCTACAACTAATTTATCTGCTACAAGATACAGGAATAGTATGTCACTTAGTAAAGGTCTAGTTAATAATGATAGAAAAGCCAGAAACTTTTTCAATTCTTTGAATGCTTTTTGGCATTCCTTTATCCAATCATAGTTTTTAACACCTTTGAGTAAGTTGTAAAATGGTAGGCACTATTTTGTTGAGAAGGAGATGAATCTACCGAGCACTATAATTCACTTATTCTATTTTTAAACCTTATTAACATTTTTGGGAAGAGCTATGTTGATGATAACTTAGATTTTTTTTTAATTTGCTTCTATTCCTCTTTCAGATATCATATAAGGATTTTTCTACCTTAAAACCCAAACACACACTTCTTTTGATTTAGCTTTAAATTATACTTGTTAAGTATTTCAAATACCTTCTACAAATCATTTATGTGTTGTTCAACTTTTTTTGTTTTTCACAATCATATGATTGATGTACACCTTCATAATTTTTCCTTATTTATTCTAAAAACATTTTGTTGACCAGACTTTGGTATGTGGCACCATCGTTTTTCAATCTAAATGGCTTTTGATGTAGCTATATAAACCTTAATAGGTGAAAAATAAGGCTTTATCTCAATCCTCTTTCATTGAGATCTTGTGATAACTAGCTCAGGCATCCAAAAAGGTGTAGTAAGGGTGTTCGACTATTTAGTCAATAAGCTGGTCTATATTAGGGAGAGGGTAATTGTTTTTGGGGCATACTTTATTCAAATAAGTGAAATTAATGCACATTCTCCATTTTCAATTCATTTTTTTACCATAACAATGTTGGATACCACTTTTGGGAAATATATCTCTTTTATAAAACCAGCTTTGAGTAAATCATCTATTTCTATTTTGATTACTGCTCTTTTCTCTAAGGTGTAATTCCTTTTTTTTAGGCAGTCAATTTAGGATTTTTGTTCCATATTATATTCAATGATTGAAAAGCTCACTCTTTTGATGTCTTTCAATTTCTAGGCAAAGGCTCTAGCATTCTTTTTATTAACAAGTCAAACATCTCTTTGCTCCTATTTGTTGATATGTGTCCTAATCTGGACATTTTTCCTTTATTTAATATCAACTCATTGTATCTCTTTGGCTGGTTGAGCATGATTTTCATTATTGGAATTCACTTCTTTGTCCATAGCCAATAACTAATTTATTTCTTTGAGTATGTTAACATAAGCTTATTGTGCCACCTTCTGATTGCCCTATAATATAGTAACCCCCTTTTTAGTTGAGATTTTCATGGTCAAATAATAAATTGAAGTGCATACCCTTAATTCAAATAACAAAGGTCTCCTAAACATGGCATTATATACAAATGGGATATTTATAACCATGAACAAAGCTTTACATATAGGGATTAACTTGTCATCCCCCAGCTTTAAGTTTAGGAATATGTTTCTTTCTACTTTGACTGATTGTCATGATAGGTCTATTAAAGGTGATATGACATGTTTCATGTCATCAACTTTCAACCATAACTTTTAGATGTATTAAGGTTATCAAGTTAATTATGCTCTCCCCATCTACTAATATTCTTTTGATCAAATAATTGTTCATTATTGCTTTTACCACTAAAGTGTCTAAGTAAGGATGTTGGATGTGTTTCCTATCCTCATTTAAGAAAGTTATCACTTGCTCCTTCTTTTGTTAAATGTTCATTATGTAAGCCTCATTTTATAATCTCTTTTTTCTTAAGGTTTTGGGGTTATTTGGTTGTTGTCCAGCTATTATATTGATCATACTAGCAGTGTCTTTTAGTTAGGTCGGCTATGTTGTCTGAGTCCCTATTTCTCTTTTTCCCTAGTCATTTTTTAGCAATTGATTGAGAACTCCTTGCTTTATCAATGTTTCTATCTCTTCTTTTAAACGCCAGCACTTCTTAGTGTCTTGTCCAGGATCTCTATGGTATTGGTAATATTGATTCTTGTCTCTTCTTCCAGTGGAGTCTTGGCTTATCCTCTTCGGCCATCATACATTCTTATTATTCTATTAAATCTATATTAATATCTCTACTCGGTTAGTATTGAGTGGAGTATATTGAGTGTGGGACTTTCTACCCCCTTCTCCTTCACCTAAATTTTTATTATTCGACTTTTCCTTATTTTTCTTCTCTTTTGGTCAAAGCACTTTTTGAATCTATTTGAATGAATTTTTGGGCTCGTTCTATCAATCTTTTAAAGTTTTTAGAAAGCTTTTTATGGAGAGAATGAAAAAGTGATTATGTCTTAGGGTTTTTTTGATAGTATATAGATGGCTACCTTATTATTTAAATATTTGATTTACATTGCCACTTTGTTAAACCTCTCAATATAGCTTTTTAGAGATTCTCCTTCTTATTGTATGACTTCTTGTAAATTCACTATAGTCTTCTTATCCAGTATAGAGCCATAAAATCGATTAACAAATAATATTTCTAACTATTTGAAAGAAGATATTGATCCAGGTGATAAATCATCAAACCAATCGTTCACCAATCTCTTTAAGGTTGTTAGGAACACCTCACAGAGCATGAGTATTTTGAGGACTATAAGTGAATGGTCTTTCTAAAACTTGCTACATGATGCTTCATATTTATGGTGTTGTCATACTTATCAAATTAAGGCAACCTAAATTTTGGCAGCATTAGCTTGTTGATGAGGACTTTTGCTACAGAAAATCCAATGAGGTTTGAATTATCTATTTTATCTTTAGGCTTTTCCTTGTTCTGTATTGGTTTCTTAACTTTCTAGTTCTCCTTATTCGATTCCTGCTTTTTCTTTCTCGCTTCACTTGCTATAGATAGGTTTGTTTCGTAAAATTCACTATCAAACCTTTGGTTTTCTTCTTTGGGCTCTCCTAAAGCTTTTACCAATGTGGCATATTGCTTTGCATGGTGTCGATGCTCTTTATTTTGCAACTCGACTATTAGATAATTTATGCTTGCAATTGTTACATGACAATTGCTTGGTTGTTTATGACTATAATTAAAGTTAAGTTCAAATTTGAAGCTCTTCCATTATTTGACCCCATCATTGGTGTTAATGAGGCATTCCTATCATTATTTCCTTAGTCGTATCCATCTTAGCATAGTATTAAAAAAAAGTCCACACTCCATCAATTAATGATCTCTTAAAAAAATTATGCTCAAAAAAGTATAGCTAGTTTTCATGCCTCGACTCTCAGTCTGATTTTACATAAGGATAGAAATAAAATTAAAAGAAAAAGTGAGGAATGAATAAGGAGTACAGATCAAGTAGAGTCGATTAGTGTGAACAACTAAGTGAAAAATAGCGAAAGGACTTAAATGGAATTATGTGAGAAGGTAAAGGGCAAAATTGGAAAATCACAATTGGTGGAAAATGATGGAGAAAAGTGTGAAAAGTGGTAAGGAACAAAAATTAGGCACAAAAGGAGTGAGAAGATGTAAAAAATAAGGTTTAAAAAATAATCTCGATGAATGGTGATTCTTGCAGCTCGAATAGAGCTGACCCAACCAAATGAAAGTAAAAATTATAAGATAATTTATAAAGTAATTTGAGAGGCAAATGAGGTTATTAAGGAGGTTAAAAATTGAAAATGAAAATTGGAGCTAGGTCAGATATGAATATTAACCTATTCAGGGCTAAACCATAAATTCCAAAAATGTGTTCAAGTTGATCTAAAACTTAAACATGTTAATAATAAAATAATTAAAGAAATATCAAAATCATGGTATTATAATTTATTTATAAGTGGAGTTAATAAAAATAAATTAAGAGAATTAAATAAAGAAAATGACAAATTAACAAGATAAGTATGAGAAGACTTTTATGGGATTTTTTGTGTAGGATACAATCATAACCTTAGGATGAAAGTGTGCTACATGAAATCTAAGCCATCCAAATTGAAATAAAATAAATAATTATAAAAAAATGTGACAAATGGGAGCAAATCAACCTTACATTTGTCATTCATATTTAATTTCCACCCTTGAATTATAAATATATATAGGGGTTTATTATAAAAAAATAATAATAAAAAGAAAAAAAAATGAGCATTCTTTCTCCCTCCCCATGGCCAAAAATGTTCTCCTCTTTTACTGCCTCAAAATTTCCTAGTATCTTTTATTAAATCCAAAAACACCATACTAGATTAAAAGTCTTCCTTAACCACTTCATTAACTCCTCATAATTTCATGGAAGGAGAAGAATTTAGAGGAAAAAGAAAAGAAGGAAATCAAATGTTCAAGGTCAATTAGTGATGAGTTATTTGAGGTTTATTAGAATATATTTATAAGTTAAATTATGAATTATATGTTTAATGGAATTTTAGTGAAATTTATGTGAAGAAATTGATTATGGAAGTGGAGAAATTAGAGGATGAATTATGGAGAGAAAGAATTAAAGAGGAGTTAAAGGATGTTGAAGGAGTTTTAATGGATTAAAGCTCACATTAGAGGTATGTGTATTCCATTACTATGGATTATGCTTATGTGTGTAATGATTTTTTTATCAATTAGTTACTTAAGTGAAAGTGGTACGTTGGAACTTTAAATAGGCTTAAATTAGGTGATTGAAGACTAAAAAATCATGAAAAGAAAAGTTGTAACTTTAAGTTCCCTCTAAGACAAAATTTAGACTTAGCTGAAATAATGATACTATAATGATTTAGTGGTATTATGTGTATAATCTATATAAAATATTAAATAGTGAAATGGTAAATTAGTACAAAAATGGAAGTTAAATAATTAATGTACCAAAGATTAAAAAAATTCGAGATTTGCATAAAGAACGAGGTAATGGCTTTAGTATAGCATAATGTGAATATTAAGGGTAATATAAGCATTTTAAAGGATTATAAGAAAATGTATATTAAAGGTTAAGTTACTTTATGTAAAAGTCATGTGGAAGATGAATTTGTAAAAACTTAATTTAGAACTAATTATGGTGAAATATATATTAATTTAATGAATTAATAAGCCAAATAAAGGTGATAAATAATCATAGAAAATACATAAATATGGATATAGAATTAATAAAGTAATTATGTAGAATACAAAAAATTTTTAATGATTTAGAAAAAAAAAAGAAGAATTTTTTACACACATAAATGATGTATAATTATATTTATATGGTAAAGGTAAAATAGACTAATGGGGTATTTATTCATAGAATGCTAGATGACCAAAGAATAAAACAAACTTCTTGATGGAATTAAAGGAGTGTACAACTACATAGGATAATAGAAAGGATTAAATGATTATAATTGCATATATGTTTATATAAATTGTAACTAATGGAAAAATTTGGGATGAATTAATATGTAAAAAAAAGAATGTGCTTAAATAAGCCCCAATGATTGAATTCAAATATTTAATTATGCAAAAATTTAAGAATTTAAGGAAAAAAGGGAAAAATTTATAAAAGCACTATAAGAGTTAGCATGATGTCTAGAAAAATAGTAAATGGTATAAGAATAACTATATATGGAAATGAGAGAGTTGAACTATAACTTGAATTGGTCAAAAGAAAAGTGTTCTAACCTTTTATAAGTATATATATAGTTAAATGATTTAAGTTCCTATAATGGAAAGAAACTATAGGAATTACACTCAATAAGAAAGATATGGCATAATGTAAATATGTGAATAAAAGTAGAAATTAAAAGTTTAAAAGAGGGAACCAAGAGAATAGCATATTACAATTTTGCAAAGAGAACCTAGAGTTATGTAACTTGATAACTAATTATAACTATGAGTCATGCAACTTGATTTATAAGATGTGATGTTATAGATTATCTGAATTTGTTCCTGAATTGTTATGTGTAAGTTGTTATTTTCTTATTTATGCACGTATGAATTGAAGTTGATGGAATTAGTATACTTTATACCTTAATTTAAATATAATAAACATAAGTAGAATAATATAGAAGGATAAGGCAATGAATTGCTATGAATTATTATAATCTTAAATGAACATGACTTCATAATAATAAAGATATAATTACAGATATTGTTTTGATATCTTACACAGTTTGTATAGCCTAGAATAGGTTGATCGGTTAACTAGGGAACCACTGTTACTATTGCGACCTACCGTTTAGCACTTCGATACCTATCATATCGCACTTCAATGCCTACTATACATCACCTTGGTGCACACTGTTTTGCACTTTAGTGTTGATCATTTTGCACTTCAGTACCCACCGTTTACATAGGGAGTGCTATTGCCATATATGTTATATGGACACTTCAATGTCATACATATTTATATACCCTATTATTTAAGCATGGATAACTATTAAATGATTATCAGGGGCAAAAAGTAACATGAAAAGATATATGAAAGTTAACAAAGATATTAAAAGTAAAACTTACATAGATAGAATAAATAAAAGGGAAATTTCAGTGTTCAAGCTTAAATCATGTATTATATGGAATAGAATCATTATGAACAGATTAAGTTAAACTTACATAAGATATTATAAAAATGATAATATGATTAATAGATCACAATTTAAAATTTTACACGAATAAAGTTATAATTGAATTATGAACAGCAATGTTACCTAATAACACATTATGAATGAACCTAATTAATAATTTTTTATATACGTATCTGTGAATAAGGAGAAAGAGATATATATTGTAGTCACATGAAAAAAAACATAAATAAGAATTAATATCTGATTATGG
>CANXYI011955156.1:0-10578 GCA_948208565.1 Hura crepitans
AAGGGTGGTTTTACTATTGAGTAAGGTGAATGGCTTAAAGCCTCTTTGAGAAAGGGTTTTAGGCTAAGGAGCTCTATAGAAAAAGAGAAAGAAGCAAAGTTGCTTGCATAATTGAATGTAAGCCTAACTAGCAGTAATGGAAAATATTCTTCAACTGCAAGGAAATGAACAACTTGTGAAAGATCACTCAAGGAGGTCTTGGAATCCCTTAGTATGAAGAAAGATAAAAATCTGTATGATGGTGCACTGAATGAACTTGCTAATTGGAAGAAATATGATAATGTTCAAAGAGAAGAAGGAAATAATCACATGTTGTATAAAAAGTGGTTAGACAGAAGTGGTGAGGCAGAATATTAACTCAAAAATACAAAAGGGTCTAGGAGACAACAACTATAACTGCCAAGTGCATGTTTTTTTGTCCCCTAAAGCTAATTATAAACCAAATTCCAATGTGATAATGGCCAATAGTGGCATTAATATGTCACATATACCTCAATATGAACCCTCAAACGTGGCATGTGAAGGTAAGGATGTTATTATGGTAACTGATGAAAATGTAGCATAAGGGAAGAGTTGTTATAAAAGGACTTAGAATAGGCTCAATAATCTAAAACATGATAGGTCAACTGATGCTAAAAAGAAGTGTTATATAGGATCCAAATGATTTTTTTTCTAGAAAAAAGGATGGTCGAGTCTAATGTTGTAGGGATGAAAAATAAGAAATCTAAATAGGATGTTGTTCATTCCTTTAGATTTGTTAAAGGTGGTTAATGATATTGTTTGCAATTACTTACCTCAATGAAAATAATAAGTTACAATTGTAGAGGTTTAGGGAGTAGCCCTGCAGTTGGTTATTTATGATACCTAGTTTAGAAACATACTCCCAACATCCTTTTCTTTATAGATATAGAATTTCAAAAGAAAGGATAAATCTTTTTAGGCATAACTTGGGGTTTAAAAATGGCTTTGTGGTAAGATAGGTCAATTAAGGAGGGGTTTAACTTATTGGAGGTTTTTTCTTTACAATTACTATCTTACCCATTATATCTTATGCATTTTCAAGTTACGCAAGGACACATAGGTAGTTTATAGATGGTCAGGATGGCAAAATAAATTTCAATTTTGGAAACTCATTAGGGAGTTATATTCTATGTCAAATATCCTTTAGGTGTTCATAGGGGATTTTAATGAGATTATATCAAACTTTAAGAAGAAAGGGGACAACTAAGGCCTAACACTTTCATGGATTCATTTAAGAATGTTATCTTTGACTATCAACTTGTTGATTTAGGTTTAAAGGTTATCTTTTTACCTAGGATAATGGTAGAAAAGGGGAGGAAATCATTAAAGAAAAACTTGATCGGACATTGGCTTCATAATCTTAGATATCTATGTTTGTGGATGCTTTTGTCGCTCACATAAATCATTTAGGTTCTAATCATTTACCTATCTCTCTTTACATAATTCAATGCTGCCACCAAAAAAGGGAGATTGATGTTAGGGAAAAGCTGATGTGGAGGTAGAGATCTAGAGTCAATGGCTTCAAGAGGGTGATTGGAATACTAAATACTTTCACGCCGTGGCATCGAAATGCAGCAAAATAAATGCAATAATCAATAGGAATAATGGGTCAGGTAATTCCTCTTAGGAATCTCATAATGTTCAATTTTGTAGAGAGCTATTTTAGAGCAATGGATAATCGTAAAGGTTGATAAGCTATTTTTGTTAGCTCTAAAGTCACTTAGGCCATGGATGATTTTCTTTTACAACCATTTACATAAGAGGAGGTTTTTGTGGAAGTTAAATTAATGCACCCATTGAAGGCTCCTAGTCCAGATGGCCTACCACCAATTTTTTTCAGACTTATTGGGAAATTATCAAGAAAGATTTGGTGAAATTAGTCATATAAGTGCTTTAAGGTAGAGAAGTTCTTACTAGGTTAAATCAGACTCACATATGCTTAATCCTAGAGTGAGAGATCCTATTGTTATTTCTATCCTATCAACCTTTGCAATGTGGTATAAAAAATTGCAACTAAGATGTTGACTATTAAGTTGAAAAAGGTGTTAGGATTATTATTGATGAATCTTAAAGTGATTTTGTTCTAGGACTACTAATTTCAGATAACATTCTAGTAGCTTTCTAGGTGTTTCTTCATATGAAAGCTGCTAGAAATGGAAATCATAAACTTATGTCCCTAAAATTGGATATGGCCAAAGCATATGATAGGGTAAAGAGGTGTTTCTTATAATCTATGATGTTTAGGTTAAGTTTCTAATGTATGCATACAAGGCCAAGCTAAAGAAGTACAATCAAAGGACAATTTAAGCATTCCAATTGGACTAATTACAAGAAGCAAAGCTAAGAAACTCAAAGAGGCTTATGCAAACCTTATGGGCAGTTTTGTGCAACACCAAATAAAGCTTCAAAAACATGCAATTTAAGATCCTAAACAACCTTCGAATGGCCTTTCTTAACTAGTCCATCTTTCTTTTATGTTTAGGCCTTTTTAAAAGGCCTAGATCTCATTCCTATAAGTAGTTTAGGTGTAAATGAGCCTAAAATAAAAAGTTTTCTTTTTTGGTTTTTTGGATAGTTTTGTCTTTTTTAGCTTTCATTTGGTGTAACTACCTAAATATGGATGTAATTCACACTATTAGGTCAAAAGTTTCCTTTTTGGAATTTTAGGAGAAAAGTCAACAAGTCAAAGTCCACAAGTTAAGGTCAAAAAGTCAAAAAGTCATGTGCAAAACATGTGCTAACTGTATTTCTATCATATGCCATCCATGTGCTACTAGTCATGTGCCATACATGTGCTATCAATTATGTGAGATGCATGTGCATTCAAATAGATCATATGGGCTACTTAAAAGCATTTGGACCTTGAAGAATTTGGATTGAGCTCATTATGAAGATTCAAGATTAGACTAAGATTCAAGTTGGGCCAAGAATTCAAGCTTGTGTGAATTAGGCCAAAGATGAAATATGAAGACAAATATGCTAGGCTAAGCTTAAACAAGCCCAATAACTTAATGTCTATGTAGAATTTTGGCCAAGAGGTTATTTCTTTTAGAAACTTACCTTAATAAGGTAGTTTATCAAGGAAATAACTCTATAGGGTAGTTTAAATAGAACACAACTCTTGTATAAGCTTTGTTTGCTACCTATATAAGGCAAACCAATATGTGGGGAAGAGCATTCAATGTTTATTCTTAATTGGTGAGTTTTATTAAATTGTAAGGGTAAATTTATCTTGTATTTTTGTCAAGAATTGTTATCTTATCAAGGTATTTACTTTGTGGCAATTCTTTCTTGATTTCTTTGTCTTTAAATTGCTAATTAACCTAGTTTAATTAGAGGTTTGGGATTCTTATATCTAGTATTGCTAATTTCATTAATTGAATTTAGAGGTGCTAGATCTCAATTTGTTCAATTGCTTTTTAAAATGGTTTTAAAGCCTAATTGTGTGGATTACATTATCAAGTTTGATCTTAGGGTTTCACATCATTTGGTATCAGAGCCAGACTTGAGGTAATTGAATATTTATCCATAAGTTTAAAATCATAATTGGAGTATTTATTTACTGCTTAGAACAAATAGAACAAAAATTAGGTATATTAGGCCAAATTGAGCATATTTAATCCAGTCGTGATTTTATTACCTTATTTTTGGTTTAATTAAGGTTTTTTTTGTTGTTGGAATATAATTAATGCTAAAAAATTTAAAGGAAAAAAAGGGTGAAATTGTGCATAGAAAAAAAACAATATTGAAATTGTGTAAATTGGTGTTTTTTAGTGATTGGATTATTCTAGTTGGATTGTTTGAATTTAATTAACATATCTTTGCTGAAGTTTATTGATTTGAGCACCAAATTTTAGTTTGAACATTAAAAGAAGTATATTGCACATTATTGGATTATAATTAAGTTTAATTGATCATTTGTAATATGGGCTTTAATTTCATTCCTAAGTATCATTTGCCATTAGAATACATTAAGATCATTTTCATTTGGGATATTTTAGGTCACATTTTGATTCCTCATTAGGAGAAATTGAAATTCTTACACCAATTTTGCTTTGTGATTTTCTTGTATTGATAGTTTCCATTTTTGTCAACTATCTAATTTTGCTTCCATTTGCATTATTTGAGTTACAATTTGTTATCTTGTACTCAATTTTCACAAAATCAATAAGACACATGCTTTATACTCTTTCTGTGTTAATTCAATTTCCTTTTTTTTTTTTCCATTTTGCTTTTAGTACTTATTTCTTGCATTTCTTTGCTAGGTTATTTCCTTGCTAATTCTAATTGCTGCTTGTATTTGCTTTGATACCAAGACTTGGTTCTAAAGTAAAAACACGTGGAGAATCTTTTGAGAGGTAAAAGGCAAGAGTGTGTGAGCTTAAAAGGAGCTAAAAGCCTAAATTTGAGTGAAACACAAGTGACTACACTTCTTTAAGAGTAAACATATGAGGAAGTGAGGTGAGATACTTTCACTTACATCTTTCTTGCGGAATTTAAAAGGTAACTTTAAGAAGTAGCGACAAGGAACATAATAAAGAAAAAGAATCATTTGTAGCTTTAGAAGTAATCCAAGGCTACTTGTAACATTTAAAAGTAGTTTACATGAAGTTATGGGATAAAATGGAGAACATAGAGCATTATGTTCAGAAGAACTCTAGATGGTTAGAAGAGAGTTTGAACAGAAGCAACACAAACCATATAGATAGAATTTGAGAGCATACTTTTGATGCTCAAGATGTGATTAAAGAAGAAGATCGATAAGAAGTAGAAAAAGAGATGTTAGAGGTGAAAATTAAAGAAACAATAATCTTAGCTCCATCAAGATGAAGATTCTGCCTTTTAAAGGGAGGAATGATGCTGATGCTTACTCAAAGTGGGAGAGAAAAGTGGAGCTGATTTTTAAATGCCACAACTACTTCGAGGAGAAAAAGGTAAACTTGTTACTATTGAATTTACTAATTATGCTTTGGTTTAGTGGGATCAATTAGTACTGAATAAAAGGAAATATGGAGAAAGACCTATTGCAACATGGGCTAAAATGAAGGCATTGATAACGAGGCGATTTGTTTCTTTATACTACTATAGAAAACAACATCAAAAGTTACAAAGGCTAACTTAAGGCTCCAAATTAGTGGAAGATTATCACAAGGAGATAGAGATTGTCATGATAAGAGCAAATAGTGAAGAAGATCAGGAGGCCACCATGGCACATTTTCTTGGTGGATTGAATAAAGAAATTGCTAACATAGTAGAGCTCTATCATTATGTTGAGTTTGAAGAGATGGTGAACATGGCTATGAATATGGAGAGACAACTTAAACAAAAGGGGGTAGTAAAGAATTCATCTAATTATAGCCCTTCTTTAAGAGTTTAAAATGGCCAAAGAAATATGATAGAAAAGATGATAAAGCCAAAGATAATGGTGAAAAGGACACATACATGGAAAAAGGTACCAAATTTCAGCCAAAAGGTACTTATTCTAACCAAACTTCTAATAACAAATAGTGTGAAATTAGGTGTTTTAGATGTTTAGGGGTGGGGCATATTGCTTCACAATGTCCTAATAAAAAAGCTATGTATGTTAAAGATGTGGGGAGATTGAATACGAACATGAAAGTGATAATGATTTTATACCTAGCTTAGAAGATTGTGATGATGACATTGAACTACCTGAAAATAGGGAGGCATTAGTAGTTAGGTGTGTTTTAAGTGTACAAGTTAAAGAAGAGGGAGTTGAACAAAGAGAGAATATTTTCCATACTAGATGCCTTATTAGTGGTAAAGTTTGCAGTTTAATCATTAATGGAGGTAGTTATGCCAATTAGCTAGCACTACTATAGCAGGTAAACTTGGATTTAAATGGAAACCACATCTTAGACTTTATAGGTTGCAAGGGTTAAACACTAGTAATAAAGATAGAGTTACTAAATAAGTGCTTGTACCTTTTTTAATTAAAAAATATTTTGATGAAGTATGGTGTGATATTATTCCCATATGAGTTAGACATTTGTTACTTGGTAAGCCATGGAAACTTGATAGATGTGTTACATATGATGGGTACAAGAAAAGGTATTCATTTTCTCTAAATGGCAAACAACATACCTTAGTACCCTTATCTCTTAAAAAAGTGTATGCTGACTAAGTTAAATTAATGCAATCTGAAATGGAAAATTCAGGAAGTGAGGACTCAAAAGAAAAAGCTGAGAGAAAAGAGAGCATGAGTGGTAAAAGTCAAACTAGAGGCTTAAGATTGGTGGATGATTATGCTAAAGATGAGTGTAAAAATGAAGGATACATAGAGAAAAGAAAGTCAGTATAAAGAGAGAAAAGTAGCAAGCCATGTTAGCAAAAGAGAGTGAATTGAGAGGTGCTTATTTTGAACAGAAATTACTTATTGTAATTTAGTTTAAGGAGAATTTTTTTTTACTTTAATTGACTTTAATCCAAATTTGACTAGTGGTGTTGTTTTTTTGTTGCAAGAATTTCAAGAGGTGTTCCTGAAGGAGATGCCTAAAGGATTACCTCCTATAAGAGGCATAGAATATCAAATTGACTTTGTTTTAGGTGCTTCCATTCTAAACTGACTAGCATATAAAAGCAATCCAAAAGAAACAAAAGAGCTTTAACACCAAATGGAATAATTATTAGAGAAGGGACACATAAGAGAAAGCTTAAGCCCTTGTGCAATTCCAGTTCTTTTGGTATGTAAGAAGGATGGAACATAAAAGATGTGCATTAATTGTAGAGCAATTAATAAAATCACTATAAAGTATAGACATCTTATTCCTAGTTTAAATGACATGCTTGATGAATTACATGGTGCTTGTATATTCACAAAAATTGAACTTAAAAGTGGTCATCATCAAAGTAGAATGAAACCAGGTGATGAATGGAAAACTACTTTTAAAACAAAATATGGTTTGTATGAATGGTTAGTGATACCATTTGGCTTAACTAATGCCCTTAGCACTTTCATGAGATTAATGAACCATATTTTACAGGAGTACCTAGGTAAATTTGTAGTTGTTTATTTTGATGATATACTCATTTATAATAATCATTAGATGAAAATATCGTGCATTTGAGATATGTGCTTATGATGCTTAGGAAAGAGCAATTGTATGCTAATGTGAAGAAGTGCATATTTTGTATTTATAAGCTTAATTTTTTAGGTTTTGTGGTGAGTCCACAAGGCATTGAAGTGGATTTTGTATTGCTAATGTGGTGAAGGCCATCCAAGAATGGCTAAGGCCAAAAACTATGTCTAAAGTTAGGAGTTTTTCATAGACTTGCTAGCTTTTAGAGGCATTTTATTAAAGATTTTAGCACTGAATAGTTAAAAAGGAAAGTGGGTTTAAATGGTGAGATAGTCAGGAAAAGGCTTTTCAAACTTTAAAAGATAAACTTCATTCTGTGATTATTTTAAGCTTACCTGACTTTAGCAAAGCTTTCAAAATTAAATGTGATACTTTTGGGATTAGTATTGGTGCAGTTTTGATGCAGGATAGATATCCCATAACATACTTCAATGAGAAGCTTAATGGAGCTCAATTGAATTATTCTATGTACGATAAAGAGCTCTATACATTGAAAGGAGCTCTAGAAGTTTGAGAACATTACTTGTATCTAAAGGCGTTTGTGATACATACATATCATGAATCTTTGAAGCATTTGAAAGGACAAGGAAATTTGATCAAATGACATGGTAAGTGGGTAGAATTCATTGAGACTTTCCCTTATGTCATGCAATATAAGTAAGGTAAGGAAAATATAATAGTTGATGCATTATCAAGAAGGTATGCCTTAATCATTACTTTTAGTTCTAGATTATTAGGCTTTGAGAAAATTGAAGACATGTATGCTACTGATTTTGATTTTGTAAGTGTGTTTAACGCATGTGAAAAGGTTGCATTTTAGAAATTTTATAGGCATAATGGTTATTTGTTTAAAGAAGGTAAGTTATGTATGCTTGTTTGCTCCTTGCATGAATTGCTTGTTAGAGAGGCCTATGATGGTGGTTTAATAGGTCATTCTGGCATTAATAAGACTTTAAATTATTTTGCCTGAATATTTCTTTTGGCCACATATGCATAAAGATGTAGAAAGAATATGTTCTAGACGTATTACATGTAAACAAGCTAAGTCTAAGGTTTTACCTCATAATTTGTATACCCCTTTACCAGTTCCTACTACAACTTGAATTGATATTTCCATGGATTTTGTGTTAGGATTACCTAGGACAAAAAGGGGGAGCGATAGTATATTTGTTGTTGTTGACATATTTAGTAAAATGGCATATTTCATTGCATGCCATAAAATAGATGATGTAACAAATATAGCTAATTTGTTCTTTTGGGAAGTTTTTAGGTTGCATGGCATCCCTAGAATAATTGTTTTTGATAGAGATGTTAAGTTCTTAAACCACTTTTAGAAAGTTTTATGGGGTAAGTTAAGAACTAAATTGTTATATTTTACAACTTGTCATCTACAAATAGATGGACAAACTGAAGTAGTCAATAGAAATTTAGGTGCTTTGTTGCATGCTATAATTAGTAAAAAATTGAAAACTTAGGAAGAATGTTTGCCATTTGTTGAATTTTCATATAATTGTATTGTGCATAGTTCTACTGGGTTTTCACCTTTTAAAATTATGTATGATTTTAATCCATTACCTATTTTAAATTTGATGCCTTTACCTTTGTATGAGCTTTATAGCTTAGATAGAGAAAGAAGGTGCAAACAATTAAAATAGTACATGAGAAAGCACGTCAACATATCAAGAAGAGGAATGAATTCTATGCTTGAAATGCTAATAAAGGGCAAAAATTGGTCACATTTGAGCTTAAAGATTAGGTGTGGGTACACTTTAGAAAGGAAAGACTTCCTTAACAAAAGAAGTCAAAGCTTGATACTCATAAAGATGGTCTTTTCCAAGTATTGGAAAAGATTAACAATAATGTCTACAAGATTGACTTAGTGTGTATAGTGTTTCTGCTACCTTTAATGTTTCTAACCTTTTTCCTTTTGATTTAGAATCAAATTCGAGGATAAATCTTTTTGAAAAATGAGGGAATGATGTATACATATAAGGCCAAGCTAAAGAAGCACAATCAAAGGATAATTTGTGCATTTTAAGTGGACCAATTGCAAGAAGCAAAGCTAAGAAACTCAAAAAGGCTTATGCAAACTTTATAAGCAGATTTGTGCAAGACCAAATGAAGTTTCAAGAACTTGCGATTCAAGATGCTAAACAAGCTTTAAATGGACCTCCTCAATTAGTCCATCTTTCTTTTATGTTTAGGCCTTCTCAAAAGGCCTATATCTCATTCCTATAAATAGTTTGGGTGTAAATAATAAGCTTAAAACAAAAGTTTCATTTTTTGGTTTTTTGGACATTTTTGTCATTTTTAGCTTTCATTTGGTGTAACTACCTAAATGAGGACATAGTTCACACTATTAGATTGAAAGTTTCCTTTTTGGAATTTTAGGACAAAAGTCAACAAGTCAAAGTCCATAAGTCAAAGTCAAGAAGTCATGTGTAAAACATGTGCTAACCATATGCCTATCATGTGCCATCTATATGCTACTAATCATATGGCATGCATGTGCTATCAATCATGTGAGATACATGTGCATTCAAATGGATCATATGAGCTACTAAATACATTTAGACCTTGAAGAATTTAGAGTAGGCTCATTATAAAGATTCAAGATTGGACTAAGATTCAAGTTGGGCCAATAATTCAAGTTTGTGTGAATTAGGCCAAAGATGAAATATGAAGACTGTAACGTCCGCCGGTCAACATCTTATGAACAGTATTTTCGAAACCCGAGTGATCTTCCCCGCGGTGCGGGTTATCATTTTGAGTCCGATGACTGGTATATTGCTCATAAAACTTTGACGGGCCTAAAAATGGTTAAAACGAATGAATTAAAATTTTTAGCAGAACCAATAATTAGTTTTAGGCCATAAACTACCAATTTTGGAGATAAAAATATTTTGGGACCCGGACAGCTTGAGACTCGGGAATGAGCCCGGATGTCTTGAAAATACCATACCCTGAATCTCAAAAATTCCACTAAGTATGATGGTGAAGGAATTGGAATTTTCTAAGGCCATCTGATATTTTTCGAAATATTTTATTCTAACTGTGAATAGTGCCAAAAAGTCAACAGTTGACTTTTGGGTTGAAATTTTTTATGGACCTTAGTATTATTAATTTAGGAATTTCAAAACTGAAATGAGAATTTTTGGAGTACCAGAGAATATTTTACGAATTTTCAAATCTGAAAATCGGTCTAGGGTGAATAGTGATTTTTCCCATTTAGTGGAATTTTGAGCTGAAATTTCACAAGGGCCTTAATGGCAATAATTGAGAATTTTGGAGACTAGAATGGGAATTTTTGGAGGTCCCTAGAATATTTTATGAATTTTTCATCAAAAAGTGATCATAAATTATGGAAAAAATGGGAAATGGTGATTTGGGCCAATGAAATGGGTCCAACCCATCACCCCTTTACAGAAATTTGTCTAAAATGGTTCAACCAAGAGGC
>CANXYI011955166.1:0-11400 GCA_948208565.1 Hura crepitans
TTTACCTAATAAAAAAGGTTTGCATGATGCTCACGTCCCTTTATTTTTTCCTTGGGCCGATCAAACCAAAATAGCCGAAGACTCGACCTAAGCCTCACTCCTCAAGTCTCAAAAGATGAAAAGGAAGCTAAAGGAATCTAAGGCCACTCCTATTTGATTAGCCTAAGAAAAGCAAGTTGGACACCATAAGGTAGGAGTCGCCACCCGACCCAAGTCGGAAATACCTTGTAAGGCCAAAACCAAAGCGGTTTGGAACCCTACTCTTATTTATACCCCAAATTAATATGGAAATTCAGTTTGAATTTATAATATTATTCCTTTTCTCAAGCGATGTTTTACAATTAAAGTAAATCACATATTCACGTATGAGAATTTACAAAATATATTTATAGAAAAATAAATAGGTGTTCGGAATTGAAATATCATACATGAAATTGGGCAATTAATTATTTTGAGAACTTTGGTTCTTGTATGCCAATTTTGGAAAATTGATTTTATTGTAGTGACTTTTATTGAAATCGGGTGATTAGTTTGAGAACTTTGGTTCTCGTTTGCTAATTTGAAAAAATTAATTTTATTGTGGTGACTTTTATTTGAAAGAATGGTTTGAGAACTTTTGTTCTTGCATGTTGATTCTAGAAAATGGATGTTATTATTATAGCTTTTTTTAAGAAGGAATCATAATTTATTTTATTAGCAAAACACTAATTTATTAGTTAAAAATATGATTTTGATTATTATTTCTTTTTAATGTGTAAAATCATTTTTCTACCTAATTCGGCGTTCGTAGAATAATTCGGGATTGAAATTGGAAGTATCATACATAAAATCGGGTGATGGATTCAATTTGAGAACTTTATTTCTCACATATCAATTTTTAGAAAACAATTTTTCTTTATTATGACTTTTATTAAGGAAAATCAAAACCCATTTTATTAATAAAATGCCAATTAATTAAATAAAAATATTTTGGTTATTTTTCCAATCTCATGAAAAATCATTTTTCTAATTATTACAGCATTCACGGATATATAGGGAAATAATTCAAAAATATAATACATGGCAATTACCTAAAATACATCCTAACCGAATAAATAATAGGAAATAAAATTACATTTTAGGACACCTAAAATACAATCTAACCGCAAAAAGGCAACAATAAAAGAAATCAGCAGAAAAATACATAGAACACAGAATAAAATAGACAGTAGAAAATAACAGGTCATTAAAAGATTACTTCACCGGGGTTTAATGAAATGGCCAAGAATATAGTAATCAAATTCCAAATAATCAAACAACTCGCATCACAACAACAAAAATAATATATTAGTATGCGAAGCAAAAATAGATAGATAGACAGAAATAAAATAAATAGTCATACAAATATATAAAAAATATAAAAAATATTGCATAAATAAATTATCACATTTAACTGGTAAATGGATAAAGCAAAAAGAAAAATGAAAATAGCAAAAATGATAGAAATAATATATTTCGATACGAAGCAAAAATAAAAGGACAAACATAAATAAAATAAAAATGAGCAGTCCCACAAATGTAAAAAATATTGCCCAAATAAATTGTCACATCTAACTGGTAGATGGATAAAATGGAAAGAAAAATGAAAATAGTAGAAAAATGGGTCAGTTGACACACTGAGTATATTTGCCTTTAGAAAAGATCTCGACCGGATTGGAAAAACTATGCTTGAATCTTCAAAAAAATCCAAAAAATGGTGTTGAAAGAGTGTTTTTTTTTGCCTTTTTGGTGTATTTTCTCTCTTTAAAAAAATTTCTCTCTTCAAAATGACCAACCTTTGCTCAAAATGACCCATTTGGCTTTTATACACTTTTCTCGAGGCTAAAAAGGCTGTTTTTGGCTCAAAGCAGCCAAAACGGCTGTTTTCGTGAGCAAAATGGCCATTTTGGAGAAAATAGCCCGTTTTGGACCAAACGACCAAAACAGGCATTTTGGTGACCAAAATGGCCGTTTTGGGCCCAAAACGGCCGTTTCCTTTACGGAAAGGGCCCGTTTTGGGCCAAAGCAGTCAAAATGGCTACTCCCTTCATGGAAATGGCCCGTTCTTCCCAAAATTACTATTTTCTCTTGGAAAATAGCCATTTTGACTTTTCTTAAGGAAAATTTTGAGATCTTTGATTCGGATGTAAAAAACCCCTTTTATTAGGATTTTTGTCGTTTTCATCATCATTAGGCAAATCGAACTTAGGATCCCCAGAGACCCAGTGTCCATAGTTGCCCCTAACTTTAAGGAGGCAACTATAGAGTGTGCGAGGTGACCCAAAGTTTGAAAAGGAAAGAGACACATACATTGTGGGGCGATCTTTTCGTAAGAATCACTGTAGCTGGAGTTAACGAGGTTTGGACAGTGTTGCAAGACATTGCACCCAAAGTTGATTTGGTTTAGGTAGTGCTATGAGACATTGCACTCGAAGATAATTTGGTTCATGCAGTGCTGTGAGACATTGCACTTGAACTCAGGCAGTGCTGTGAGATAGTGCACCCGAAGATGACTTGGTTTAGGCAGTGTTGTGAAACATTGCACCTGAACTCGGGCAGTGTTGTGAGATGTTGCACTTGAAGATAACTTGGTTCAAGCAGTACTGTGAGACATTGTACCTGAACTCAGGCAGTGCTATAAGACGTTGCACTCGAAGATAACTTGGTTCAGGTAGTGCTGTGAGACATTGCACTTGAATTTAAGCAGTGTTGTGAGAAGTTGCACCTAAAGGTAACTTGGTTTAGGTAGTGCTGTGAGAAATTAGACCTGAAAATTTCTTAAAAGGACACATTCGTGAGGTTGCCTAGAAGATTTAGGTTGCCCCTTGTGTAGAAAAGATGAAGTAAAACACGTTAGTTCATCAGAGGTTGTTTACAACATGGATGTATGCTTTGTGTGTGAGTGCATTTTTTTTTTTTGAATTCATGTCATGATTTTGAAAATTATAATTTTATACTTTTTCCTTGTTGTTCTTCTCTCCTTTTTTTTTCTCTTTCTTATTTCCTTATTTTGTTCTTTATTTATTATTTGTTATCATTATTTATTAGGTATTTTATTGTTTTATTGTTTTGTCCATATTTTGCCAAAGAAAATAAAAGTAATGAGCAAAATATGTCAATTTTATAAATGAATACTTTTTGAGTACAAAATCTTTGTGTCCTAAACTAATATGTATAGACAAGTACTATAAAATAAAATAAAGCAAAGATAAAGTATAGGCTAAGGAGCCAGGGGTTGTCTCTGGTCTCTCAGCATCTAAAGCTCTGCCTTCATCACCTCCAGTCTCTAGGCAGTCCGATGCTTAGACTCCTCGATCCTCGCACTTAGGTTAATGTGGGTGCGCTAGAACTGTTCTGTCATCTAAGTCTTTAGGCCCTGGAAAAGAGACTCGAGCGATGGTGGTGGTGGTGCTGAAGAAGATGGACCTACCTCATTGGTCCGTTGCCTCTGGGTTGGCCTCTCAGGAGTCAAGTCTGTCCCTAAAAGCTCCTCAAGATCTAATATGAACTGATCATCCCCACTTGGCTACTCCCCTACTGGCTGATCTAACTTAGCATCTGTCAGTAGCTTGTAGCCTGCCAGTGCTTAGCGATCGGCCTTCGCAATCTTGATAGTGATGCAAGTGTCTTGATTGACCTATAGTTGTTGTTGAAGAGACTCGCCAAGATGCTACTCTGAGATGCCTAGCCCAAGTAATATGGCGGTGACAACTCCTTCGACGACAATCCCTTTACCCGAGGATTGGTTGGCACAGTGCAGATGCTCGAGGATAGTCCAGGTCAGGTTGAACTGGATGCTATGCTCTATAGCCCAGAGGCCATATAACTTGATTCAGTTTAAATGACCAGAGATGCCAACATGTCCAAGGTAGCTAAGAGCCGAAACTTGGTGTAGGTAGCGATGGACTTGGTCATGGATGGCAGACACCTTAGTCTGGCTGGCATTGTAGATGGTGCCAAGCTGACTAATAGACCCCCAGTGCTCATCTAGGCTCTCGGGGACCTCTGTGTCCCCATCTTTAGGCAAATGCAATAGCTCAGTGAACCATAAAAAGGAGACATTAAACTTGCTCCCTAACATAGCGAAGTGGATGGCGGATGTGTCATCTAGTCGAGTCCATTGAAATTGGAAGGTGCTGAGGAATTCTAGTGTGACGGCTAGATAGGTAGCACACCATAGCAGGTAAAACTCTCACCATCCCACCTAGGGGAGCAGCTGATCCACTCGGTCTAAGATACCCAAATCTGGCAATGTCTGGGTGCATATATATCGGCTCACAATCTGAGTGATAGTGGCTAATCATCTGTATCGCTCCATCTCCTCATCAATGAGCCAACCCAATTCTACCATGTGTTCTAGCATAGGTTGGTAGTGTGGATAGCTTTGTTTACATGGTGGCATGGTTACACCTATATATTTGTATAATGCTTAGGCAAAAAAATTGTCAAAATGTATGAAAATGGTAAAAAATAAAAAAATTAAACCCTTTTATAGTAAGGCAAAAATGGCAATTTTTGCTGCGCCAAAACAGGCATTTTGGCCTATGAAAATGCCCACTTTGGGAGGCAAAAATGGCTATTTTCCTAGTAAAAAATGGCTGTTTTGGGCTAGGCCCCAAAATGCCTATTTTCTGGCCAAAAATGCCTATTTTTGTCCAAAATGCCCTTTTTTCATCTTTTAAAGCTACGAATACCCTAATGCATGCATAAATCTTCGTGCCACTTGAGGTTTTTCCTCATTTTTGCAACAATGAATGGCGAATTCCTCAAAAAGCTTCATAAAATTCTTGATCTCCCTTTTACATGGGCAACTTCCACTTTGGCTCCCTTTAGTAGGCTGAAATTTCTCCGCAGGGTGCATCTTGATCGAACTTTTCTCAAGGCAGCGACCCAATTTTAGGACCTATAATTCCATGTCTTATGATTTTCTCATCAAGAGCTGTGCCCCCTATTTGAGGAATTTGCTGCAATTTTGGGTGTATTTTATTCTTTCGATGCTTTACCTTGCTATCTGACCTATGTTACTCGCTACTCGAACGAGGTTGTCGATGTATTAGGCATATTGCCATCCTTAGCTACCAGATAGGTCCCATAGAGAGGACCAATGCCTCTAAGTGCATTGCTAGACTATGCTGAAAGCTACACAGACATTCCATCCCTTTAAGTGGGCATATATCTATTCATATTCTTCTCTAAAGATCTAACAATTTTAGCTGAAGAACACTCTAGAGACTATCAGCTATTCAATGTGATTAATGATTTGAAGAAAGGGCTGAATCCTTTTCCTCTGATCTTGGTTGAAACAATTCTTGGCCCGGATGCTATGCAATCTAGAGAAGCTGAATTCTTCTATAGGAGCCTGCTTCTACTTCAAGTTTTTTTTTGGAATAGACTACCTTAGGAAGAGGTTTTTGCCTTATTCTTTAGTCTACCTTTTGCCTAGGAAGCCTTTACGAGTTTTCATTCCTAGCAGAATTTTTAAGGATAGACTACCCTTATAGGTTTTCACCCTACCCTTTGCTTGACTTTTGCTTAGGACGCCTTCACAGGTTTTCATTCTAAATAGTGTTTTTTTTAGGTTTGGCTACAAGAGAAGCTTTGCTTGTTGGACTATCCTCTACCTCGTGTCTTTAGATCTTATGGCTTGAAGCATTTGCTATCTCGAGCCGTTATGCGTTGTTTCATAGATGTTGAGCGATGGGTTTTATGGCTGAGTGCTTTAACAGATGATGCTATAAGTTTTAGAAATCCCTAGATTTGCTTATTATACATGCAGCACAGCAGTCCATCAGGCTGCGTTCCTCTAGCCAACTTTTATAAGGTTACCTTTCCTGAACATTGCGTGAGGCAGTTTGGTGAGACCCAAGGGATTGTTACCTGCCCATTGTCTTTTAGAGGAGGAGATATATCTATCACCTTCACTTTTAGTTATCATGACCTATAGAGGCAGTTACCTCTAAAGACAAACATTGCACTGAGGGTTATTTGCAACTTTTAGACTTCAGACGCATATAAAGAATGGGTAACAGGCCTTTCTCGAGACAATCGGACTCGCTAGCTGAGGATGAGTGGTGGGAGCAGCAGCAAGAGGTAGAGGACTTAAAAAAAAGAAACAAAAAGAAACTTTTCTCTTTTATTTTGTACAGCTTTATTGTATTTAACATTGTACTCCTTTAGTTTATAAAATGCTCAACTGTGCTTATTAAAGTGGTCTTATCTAGCAGCATCATATTGGCATTTTATGATAATTAAAATAGGACATTAATGCAACAACACATTTCCTTATTTAATCAAAGGAGTTCTTAATTACATTTTAAACTCTTATCGTCAATAAGCTCTCATGGGTTTTCTTGATTGACCATTTTCTCTCAACCCTTAATTGTTGCATAGGATGCCTTTTTTCAGTTTTCGCCTTATCGAGTGCCCACTTTTAGCAAGGTTGCTGTTTGCTGATTTTCAACCCACAGGGTTATTATTTCTCCTCATTTTCTCATTTATTTGTCTCTAGCCATAGAACCTTTTCAACTTGTCTATATTTATAGGCTCCTTTAATTCATTTCCATCATAATCTGTAAGGATTACATCACCCTTCAGTAACATTTGCTTAATGATAAATGGCCCTTCCCAATTTGGTTTGAACTTTCCTCTTGGCTTAGGCAGTCCAGGTTTCATCTGCTTGAAGATGAACTCTCCTTCTTTCAGTTTGTAATCCTTTACCCTTTTACCGAAGGCGAGTGCCATCCTTTTATAGTAAATTTGATTATGATAATTGGCTTTTAATCACTTCTCATCTAGCAAATTTAGCTAGTGGAATATTTGTTCGACCCAGGTGGTCTCAAGAATCTCTACCTCCATTACCACTCTCAACGACTAAAATCGATCTCTATTGGAAGCACCACATCTGTCTCGTACACTAAGGAGAACGGAGTAGTGCCTGTTGAAGTTCAAATCGTAGTCCTGTATCCCTAAAGAGTAAAAGAAAACTTATCAACTGTCTTGGACAAAATCTTTTTAATGTTCTTGTTTGCTGCTTCAATTGCTCTATTGGCTTGTGGCCTATATAGAGAGGATTTATGGTGCTGAATTTTGTATTTCTATAAGAGAGCCTTTGTTTCCACTTGAAATTGAACACCGTTATTCAAAACTATATGATGTGGAACCCCGTATCTATAGATTAAACT
The DNA here is from genome assembly GCA_948208565.1 of Hura crepitans. Lineage (NCBI taxonomy): Eukaryota > Viridiplantae > Streptophyta > Magnoliopsida > Malpighiales > Euphorbiaceae > Hura > Hura crepitans. Next base: position 7,200 of record CANXYI011955166.1, read on the forward strand.
CTTCTTTATGAATCTAGCCATTTCTCTTGCCCTCAACTTCTTAAAAGATTCTACTTTGACCCATTTTGAGAAGTAATCAATGGTTATTACAACAAAGCGATGCCTATTCAAAGCTGTTGGATATATCTCTCCCACTATGTCTATCCCCTATGTAGCAAATGGCTAATGAGACAATTAGCTGTGAAGTTCTGATACTGGCACGTGTTTAAAATCCCTGTACTATTGACACTTGTGGCATTCTCACACGTATTTCAAGCAATCATGGTCTATAGTAAGCCAAAAGAATCCTTAGCGCATGATCTTTTTGGCTAGCTCTAAACCATTCATATGTGTACCACATAACCCTGCGTGTATTTCCTTCATGACTTTTTTGCCTCCCTTTCCTCTGAGCAACAAAGTTAAAGACCGTTTACTTGCCTTTTGTACAAGACCCCATCTATATTAATGAACTGAGTTGACAACTTCCTTAATATCTTTTTATCCTTGTCCGTGGCTTCTTTGGAGTAATTCTGGATGTCATAAAACCATTGCTTGTCTTTTCCTTGCTCTAGTTCCATTATCTACTCTATCTCATAACAAGGCCTTTTAGAACTGGAAATGATCACTGGTATCATGATTATACCTTTTGGATTATCCCATATGGAAACCAAGGTAGCCAATGCATATATTAGTTGATTCTTATCTCTCGAAATGTGACGGAAGGTGCACGTTTCAAACTGTCTACTAATAGACCTTAGGTATTCTATGTAAGGCATTAATCTTTCTTCATGGATGGTCCACTCTTCATTGGTTTAATACACTACTAATAACAAATTGCCAAACACCTTAACTGTTTTTGCACCAAGAGTCAATAATGTTTTAAGTCCGAATATGCAGGCTTTGTATTCTGCCATGTTATTTGTGACTTTGTATCTTAGCTTTTTGGCTAACAATAACTTTTCTCCTTCAGGGGTTACTAAAATCACTCTTACTCCTGCCCCTTTGCTATTTACTGCTCCATCAAAATACATCTACCATCCTTGGACTGTAATTGGGTTCAAGTTTTCATCTGGGATTTTGAACTCTAACTGCTCACCTTTTAGTGGATGATTGGCTAGGAATTATGCAACTGCTCATCCTTTTATAGTCTTTCTTGTTATGTACTGAATGTCAAATTCTTAAAGAAAGAAGCCATTTCCTCATTCTAATGACCAAAGATGGTGCTGTCTAGAGGTACCTTAATGGGTTTGTGTTTGGACACTGCCTATATGGTATACGATTGGAAATAGTGTCTCAGTTTCTTTGAGGCTGTAACACCCCCTACCCATTTCTACTTGAAACAGGCAAAGTATGCCACTTACCATTGAGGTCACTTATCCTAGGATTTTCCTAGGGGCCTTTCATTTAACTTCTACCCAAGTTTAACCAAACTCACCCTTATTCCTTTTCTAATTAATTATCCTCTTATTACTACTAATTTTCATTCGTTAAAACCCTAAATCGACGCTATCAATCATTTATAGAAAATCGGGCAGCATAATGGTTGCCTTAGCAACTAACCCTAAATAACCTGTAAAGAAAAATACTTCAAATCTCATTTCACCACCACATCCTCTTCTGGACCCTCTGGTCCTCCCGAACACAATCAATACCATAATATTATACTCATTTCATAAATCACAGGGTCATAGACCCATCAGCATATAAGCATGCATAACTAGCTATTCATTACCAAGCAAAACTTTATATGCATTTAGGTTAACAAGTTCATTTGTACAAACATTCCATAACCCACTACACCTATATATATGAGTGCATCTATACAAACTCAAAAGGAAAGACAAAAAGTACCAAAACAACTCTAAGGCATCTACACTGACGATGATGTCTGGTGCTAACCGCTACTCCTTCTACAGCCTACTCATCAGAACATCGACATGCTAAGTATGACACTCAGTGATGGAATAAATCAAACGTATTACGTCTATCATGTATACAAGAAATATGTCATAGTTTATACATAGCCAATAACCCTAACATCTATAAGTCCATTCACTTATTAAATTCAGTTCGCTTATGTTTTCATTCTAATCTCTTTATTACATTTAAGGCCTATACTAGATAGACGACACTTTAAGACACCGGATAACGGGATCTATCCTATGCAGTGGCCCACTTTTAGGGCCTAAGTACCTGCACCTACCTCGCCTGATAGTAAGGACCCGTCCGTAGACCACTCCCAATATCAGACTAGCAAATAGCAAGGACCCATCCATAGACCACTCTCAATATCTGCAAGTCACATCAATATCACAAAGGGTGGATAGCAAGGACCCATTCATAGACCACTTCCAATATCCACAAACAAATAAACAATAGTGCAGGGTTCATCACAGAACCTTAGCGGCTGCACTCGCCATATCAATACATAGAAATGGGCCCCAGAAGGACCGACTACCTAGTAATTGCTTTATCCCCTAGTTGACTGGTCAACTCATCTAGTGGATGTCTAATTGATGGGCCATTAACCATTTTAGATTGTAATTATTAATATTTCACCATTACGTTACATTTTACAATAATATGACACAAGTCATCGTAACTTTGCCCACGATCGCAAAGTTACCATTCATTTGGTTAGTTTTCACAATTGACACTATTCATTTTATCATTTTGGTATTTTAGGCTCTTTATCAATTGTACAATTCAAGTCCTATTTTCATTATTTCTTTACACCATTATTCTCATATCAAATCCCAAATATAAGGTACATTATTACTTCTCACTTTTAGTCATATTTTTCCATCCAAATAAGGTGAAATCTCATGCCATATAAAGTACCATTTTTAGTCCTTTTTACTTATGATTTTCACACTTCATTTACACACCGTTTTCACACATAATGCATCAAACACATGGATACACATGCCATACACAATATAACACACCATTTAGCCACATTAATCTCGTACACATACATATGTAATTCTTCTCAATTCAACCTACCAATCCTAATATTTTAATGCCAAATACATAATTATAATGCCATTTTTCTTAAACACATGCCTATACCCCAAAATTAAGCATTTCCATATACCATTTATGCACACAATATAACATACACATTAGACATAGTAAGTTTGAGTTATTCCACATACCTAGGGTGTATGTACCACTATTTCTCCACCACTTTGACCTTGGTTCCCTTGATTTGTCTCACTTGAACTTAGTACCCCTAAACATACACATTCTTGACTTAGAAAAATTTGCAAAAAATATCTATAGCTCCAATTTAAATTTTAAAACCATGATGATTCTTAGAATTGCTTAAGCTACCTATATCAAAAATAAAAAATGGGATTGGAGGGCTTACACTCACTTTTGTCATTATTCAGCTAAGTGGTGAATTTTCCAATTTTGAGCTCGTTTCTTGAAATTCTTGGTGAAATTAGTGTCTAATATGGATGGAGGTTTAATTTCTAATATTTTTCATGAAATTTAGGGGAGTAAGGAGAGAGAAGAGATGAAAATTTGATGGTGTTTCAATGGGAATGGCATCAGCTTCTACATGTTCAAGGGGTTGAAGATGATGGTTGAACATGTGAGGTGGTTCACATGTGTAACCCTTTTATGTTGGGTGGAATGGATGCCTTGGATTGGGCCAAATGGCCACCAAATGATTTATGTGCATTTTATATCCATTTTAGCTTCAAAAATTCATAAAATATTCTTTGAGTCTCCAAAAATTCCCATTTTAGTTTTACAAATCCTCAATTAGTTGGACTAGGGCCCATGTAAAATTTCAAGTTAAAATTTCACTATTGACTTTTTTGGCACTATTCACCCACCAGAATGAAATATTCAGAAAAAATATCTATTGACCTTAGAAAATTATAATTCCTCCTCTGTCATAATCAGTGGAATTTTTGAGGTTCGGGGTATGGTATTTTCGAGACCGTCGGGGCACATCCCGAAGTTGTCTCGGCCCGACCTCATTTTATCTCTATAAATAATAGTTCTTGATCTTAAATGAATTATTAGTTCCACTTAATTTTTTCAATTCATTCGTTCTCCCTATTTTTAGGCCCGTCAAAGTTTTATGACCAATATGCCAGTCATCGGACTCGAAATGATGACCCGCACCACGGGGAACATCACTCGGGCCCAGAAGGTACTGTTCATAAGACCTTGACTATCGGGCGTTATAGAGGCCTACACCACT
>CANXYI011955260.1:0-13380 GCA_948208565.1 Hura crepitans
GTTTGTATTGTCTATACTTGATAATAATTCTATGTTTCATCTTTTGTATTCTATTTCAATGCCCATTCCTTACTTAATAATGTATACCTTAACCATATTAATCTTTACAACTATGTTATGATAGATTTGTTCTTATAATCAAACCTTGTATATTCTAATCTTTAATATGTATGTCATTCATATTCTAGAATTAGTTTTAAGTCTACACAAACTCCTTTTTTCAAGGACACATAGTCCATATAGCCATGTTTAATGAATAATTACATGATATTTAGGTCTATCAACATGTAAAATACAATGCACAATTTTTTGACATATCACCATATAAATGTTAGGTAAGGGCTAGAAATATCATCATATGAATAATTACGATGGATATGAATTGTGGTTATTATACTTTAAAAAGATGTTATAATTCTTAGATTGCACTATTTGTTAATATGTTATTCTTAATGCCTGCATGGACTCCTATCATAAGGGTCTTTAAATTTGCACAGACTCATTTCTTTTTTTTTTTGGTGTAGTTAACTCCTATACATGTTTGTAATGCCTCCATGATTGATGCATTTACTTTGATTGGTTCATACTATATATTTATACATAATTTGATGTCCTCTAGGGCCATGTGTTGTTCTAATCATGTTATTCAAATGGATACTAGCTAATAATCCTATACTAGAGAGGAGTCCAGATAGACCAAGTCTTGTCATTATCATGTAGTTTGCACGGACTTATGTCAATAGCCACCTTCTATTTACATGAACTTAACATTGCATAGACGAGACCAATCTTTATTTTATGCTTATTTACATTGGTTTTACACCTTTTATCTCCTTTTCCCTATTTTTGGGTTGTAATAGATAATTTAGTAGCTTATTTTACATGTAAAAGTATAATTTCACATCAATAATTTTTTTACTTAACTAATTAGTGTTTTCTTAAAAAATGCTTTTTGTCTTTTCCTTAATAAAAGTCACATCAATGTATTTTAATAAAGGTCAATCTCTTAAAGGTAGGAGTTAGGTAATTACTGCCAATTCCTATAGAATTACGTGCAATTGTCAAGTTAAATAAACTAATGAATGGCCTTATTTACGAATTTATACTTTATGTTTTTATCTTATTACACATTTTAAATTACTATAATTTACTTTTCCTTAGATGTAAAGGTGATATATATATTTCTTTAATTATTTTGCTTGCTTGCATGATACGAGATTGATAAAAATTAGAATATAAAGATATATTATTAAGGCATAAATAAGATCTAATTTTAAACTCTTTTTGAGCAAAAAAATCAGTGGCCCTAGTGTAGAGCCTGGTGGTAACTCCAAATAATAATTGCCTCATCCTCAGAACATCAAAAATCTATAGTAGTTTACATCCTTTAAGACTTTGAAATTTCTCTTTAATTCATACCCATTCCCTATAGAATTCATTCTCCTTAACTAGTAGTGTTGCTGGCCATATCTTGTTCTTCTCAATTCCAATTAAGCTCAATTCCCTTACTTAAATTACTGACCTATGCTTGAAAGAATGGAATAAGGTTTCCTCACCATCTGCCACTCTCCCTCAATCCTAATCCCTTTTCTATTCCCTTTCTTCTATTGCCAGTCCTTTAACCTAGTTTCTTTCCTTTAATTTCTTCTTTTTTCTACCTATGACTGACCAAAGAAGACTTTAGTCTTTCATAAGTTGAATCAGTGTTACTTTTTTTAAATAATACACACACACGCACACTTAAGTTAGTGGAAATATTACATCGTTTTCCACTAACTTCCATCTTAAAAATATCTTTTGGAGAGGTTACCAAATAATCCCTAAACCTTTAATTTTTATGTGACAAAGTCCTTACTCGAGTTGTATTCTTGATTTGACCTCATTTGTATCCCTTTACATACTTTGAGTTGCACTATTCATAATTAGATCTAAGTTTATTGGGCCTTAGGTGCCCACCATGCATCTTGTAATAGTACTATCCAAAACTTTGGATATTTTTCATGTCATTACACACATAAAAAAGTGAATATGAAGAACATACTGTAGATACTAGGTTAAGGGACTCCCAAGTTTAGATTGCCTAATAATGAAAACGAGACAAGGAATCTCAATAAGAGAATTCTAAAATCTAGCCTATAATCCTCTTTCTAGCCAAAAGGCCATTTTTGAGAAGAAGTGTTGAGTTTTAAGGGTTTTAAACTTTTAAAAAAAAAAAAAGGTGTTTCACAAGTTTTTAGAAAAACTATATTGTTTTGGTTAGAGCTAAAACAATTGTTTTACTTCCTAAAATGGCCATTTTAAAGCCTACAAAATGGTCATTTTAGTCTTCAAAATAGCCATTTTAGGGCATCAAAAATAGCCATTTTGCCACTCAAAATGGCCTTTTTTCCCTTGACACTATCAACTATAAAAGCTACCAATGACAGCAGAAAAATGACTTTTTGGTCAGATCTCAAAAAACATACAAAAAATACTTTTAGACACTATCATAATTTTTTTTCATGAGTTTTAAAAGCCATTTTTGACAAAAACCTGATCAAAAGGAAGAAGGTTATCTGAAGGCAATTATACTCAGTGATTATCTGAAGGCAATTATACTCAGTGATTTTTATTATTCTTTTTACTATATATCTTTTCTATTTTTTGTTGTTTTTCTTAACTTGTGCATTATATTTCCCTTTTATTTTGCTAATATTCATTTTATGGTCTTATTTTAATGATGATGGTGAGATTTACTTGATTTATTTGACTTCTATCTTTTCAATATTTTTGCCCAATTAAGTTGATCCTTTCTTTATCTTTGTGATGTGATTTTTATTTCCTTTATTTCTTTCAGTTAGAATGTAATTTAGGGAATTGCCATGTAATTTTTATTTCCATTCAGTGTATTTCCCTATATATTCTATGAATGCTCTAATAGGTAGAAAATGGTTTTTGTGCATTATAGAAAATAATCAAAACCTTTTTCTAACTAATTAATTGGTGTTTTCTTATAAAATATGTTATAATAAAAACAAGTTTTGGTATTCTAATAAAGTCACGAAAAAAAATTTTATTTTTAGAAGAACCAATATTCTTAAAATAATCAATAACCTGACTTAATTTATGTTATCCTTTATTTCATGGATCCATTTTATAATTGTTAATATGCTTGTTTTATCAATCCTTTATGTGATTGGATATTTATCTTAATTCTAAAATCTATTTGAGGGGAAGGATAAAATTATGAATTCAATCTAAAATTTTGTACTAACTTGAGGTATAAATAAGTGTAGGGTTCTAAACAATTCTCTAGTTTTGGCCCTACAAAGTATTTCTTGACTTGGATTAAGTGGCAACTCCTACCTTGTTATGCCCAACTCGCACTCTCCCATTTGATCAATTAGAAATGGTTTGAGATTCTTTGAATCTTCTTCTTGTCTTTTGGGATTTAAGGAGTTAGAATTGAGTCGAGTTTTTAGGAATTTCCAATTGATCGGCGTTAAAAGTAGAGGGACGTGAATAGTGGTAACTCTACTGATGACACTGTGAGACCATGCTCCAAAAATACCTTAAATTAATATGGAATTGGTGTTTTGAATTTATAATATTATCTTTTTTTTTAAATTGTATCACATGCTAGAGCCTTAGAATATGTTAGGTGTCCTTTTTACCTTTGATGCCATTTCAAAACACAGACCCATTGTCACTCAATTTAGGGAAATTTAAAGGTGTCATAAAATCTAAGCCTTTCCTATAATGTATATCAAAAGGTGAATTGATCAATCAAATGCTCATGATGAAACTAACTTCTTGTGAAGGGACCATGCTTAGATGACCATAACTTGTGTGACCTAACCTTGAGCCCATGTAATATCTAATAACAACTTCCCCTAGGCCTTCTTGTAAAATTGCATTGTGCACTTTGTAGGCCTATACATATAAAATATGATTTAATCATCTCAAATGTTGTTGAACCCATTGGGCCTTTTTTAATTGGAATGGGCTAAACACCGTATTTTGATTTGATTGAACATGTTTAACATTTATAGACCAAATCTTTTGCATGTGTTCTTTTAAACATGAATATTATAATGTTCAGCATGCCATAATTTATTATCCTACTCTATCAAGACCTCTTATGTCCCATAGGTAAGCTCTCGTAGGATAGATAATATAGACCTCGTGTGTGGGAGGAATAAGGTTGGAAGGCTCTTTCATGTGTTTGTTGTTATTGTATACATTCTCATGCATCTGTATCTCATGCATATCATACGTCACATACTAGCGGTTGTTTAGTAGCCATCATAGATCTAGTGTAAGTTAATTAAGCTACAGGTCTAAACGGTAGAATAACTAAAAGAAAAGCTATCACTACAGACCATATCAAGATGGCAGGACGGAGTGATAATGACTCACCTATCATGTAAGCAATTAATGCCAAGATTAACCAAAAATTCGAGGAGTTGGAGAAGAAGATAATGCCCATGTTAGCCAAGGCATTGGTTGGAACCAGGCATGTAGAACCACCTTCAATGAAAGCTTATAAGGTTATGCTTATTCCTCAATTTGTTTAACTAGCTATTTTCAAGGGCATTGGTATAAAAAAAGAGGCTAGGGGATTAGGAGAGAAAGCTAAGGGGGCTACCACTTACTTTAATCCAGGTTTTAACTATTATGAAGATTTTGAAGAAGAGGATAGGAAAAAAGAGACGATTGTCCATAGAGTAAAAGATGTGGCCATAGAAAAGCTAGAAACGAAGATGAAGGACTTATCTAGGCTCTTTAATGAGGGTAAAGGTATAAATCCCAATGAACTAAATTTAGAGTCTAAAGAACTGTTACCAGTAAAGTTTAAAATGCCAGAACTATAAAAGTTTAAAGGTATATTAAACCCTAGAGCTCATGTCAAGCATTATGTCACTATTGTGCATGGCACAGAGTTAAGTACTAGACAAAAGATAACTAATTTTAGCATCACTCTTTAAGGCAAAGCTATTGATTGGTATCATGGATTGGAAAAAAGGGTGAAAGAAGATTAAGGTAAGGTCACATAAGTTTTTTTCAGCTAATATGATTATAGTACAAATATGGAGGTCGCAATGAAAGACCTTAAATTGCTAAAGCAAAAATCTAATGAGACCTATCTCAAGTACTTGGCAAAGTAGAGTTTAAGGGTCATGGAAATGAGGGAGAAACTAAACATAAAAGATCAAATAAGGCTACTCATGAAGAATGCAAATAGGTATCTAAAGGATAGGCTTAAGGTGAAAGGGATCAAGAATTGGGAATCCATCAAGATATCACCATATATTTAAAAGAGAGCATACAAAAATAAAGAAAGGTGTTGAGAGTTTTAACTGAATGACTCAAAATGCTAAGTACAAAGTAATAGTGTAAGAATGGGAAAAAGAGCCGAAGTATCAGCAATCACCACTAGGCATTACTCAAATTTAGGTAAACCTCTATCCTAGTGTCTGAAACATTTTTAGAAGAAAGGAAAACTTCATACATTACCACTAATGCTAGCAAGAAGTCAAGGATTGCACCGTTATAGAGTTAACCTTTATTGTCCCTTCCATTAACACACTAGGTATGATACAGATCTATGTCATATATTGAGAGATCACATCCAAGATTTTATTCACACTAAATAGATCCTGGATACCAAAAAGAGATAGAAAGGACAAGGATCTTATTCAAATGTTCCTCCATTGATCTACATAGTAAATTCAAGGCTTTTAGAATGGTATGTGTTACAAGATCTATATGGGAATAAATATTTGGCTATAAAAAGGAGTGCTAACAAATCAGAGGCTATAAATGTCATGGATATTTAGGCAACTGACAGTGAAGAGGAGGAGGATGAGATTAAAGATTTATGGGTGGATTTAGAGATAGAACAGGAGAAAGAAGAAGAAGAAGAAGAAGAAGAAGAAGAAGAAGAAAAAGCTAAAGCATTAACCTGAAGTGGTCGAGTGTATAGGAAGTAGAGAGTGAAGCTCTTTTTCTAACAGAGGAAGAGGATAAACTTCTAATGAAATAGTTAAAGAAGACTCTGGCACATATTTATATATGGAATCTTCTATGGCAATCTATTTTACACCATTAAAAGATAGTAAAAGCATTGTGTATTGCAACTATCTCAATAACCATCTCCCCATCATAATTAGTAAAAATGGTTAAAGGAAAAGGAAAAGATGTTTTAAGTTTTTTTATTATTGATTTACCACCGAAAGGGCATCATCATAATTGCCTTTATACATAAAAGCTAAAGTGAATAGGAAATATTGCTTGTGTAATGGTGGATAATAGTTCATCAATCAATATTTGTCCTTTAAAGGCTATAGCGACATACAGGATTAAGGATTTTATGATCAAAGAATCAAAACTCACCATCAAGGCTTATGATAACACAAAGAGACAAGCTTATAACACTTTTGAGGTAAAGGTCAAGTAATGGTTCAGTATGGATGATGTCGAATTTACAGTGCTCAATATCCCAACTAACTTCTCCTTGCTTTTGGGAAGGCCTTAGTTTTATAAGCTTGAAGGAGTGCCCTTGACCTTGCATTAGACGATAAAAATCCCACATGAAGGTGAGATTGTGACCATTAGAGCTACTAAGGAGAATTAAGTTTCTATGTTAGAGATTGCAAATAAGTCATTCAATGGCTTTCATATAGCTGGAATCTTCTCGGGTGACATGAAAGATAATTCGTAAGTGGTCAACATGTTGAAAAAGATGAAATATCTACCAAGAACAAGTTTGGGAAATAAGTCTCAAAGGAAGGAAACTTTTATTTGCCAGCAAAGTTAAAAAGATCAGAGAAGGTTGGGATATATAGTAGGATCTTCAAAGCTAAAGAAGGAGAAGAACATTCCATCTCTAAAATAAACCTTCATCCAAGATTTAGAAAGCATTAGGTAGTCATAGAGGGAAAAGTGGTATTAGGGTTTGAGATCTTCAATGATGCCTTTGATTAGGAAATTTGGAAAGTCACAATGGTCTTCGATTTCTAGGATGAGGAAGTGATGATAAAGTTGTCTACATTAGAATTAGAACATAAGGAAGAGATCTTAACCATATCCATGCTAGAATTAGAACATAAGGAAGTGATGATAAAGTTGTCTACATTAGAATTAAAAAGTTGAAAAAGTTAATGCATCTCTGTCATAAGATTTTGATGATATTCTTTTTGTGCCTAAAATTTTTTATAATAATGTACCTATTGACTTAATTAATAGGACAAACAATTTTGCTTCTTTTTGTGATGTCTCATCTAATTACATCATGAATAATGATAATCATGGCATGCTTAACATATTCAATATTAATTCAATCAGCACTACTTCATTTAATCTTGGTATTAATGATAATCCCAAAGAAATTTTAATCACATCTAATATAAATCATGATAAAAGAGTAAAATTTGAGAGAATCTTAAAAAATATATAAAAGTGTTTTTGTCTAAACCTATAAAGATATGCTTGAGATTTATAAAAAAATTGCTAAGCATGCCATTCTTACATACCCTAATGCCAGGCCAATTAAATAGAAATTGAGAACGATGAGACTATAGTAGGTTGAAAAGATAAAAGAAAAAATACATAAATAGGTGGAAGCCAAGTTTCTAGAAGAAGTTCAGTACCTAACTTGACTTGTTAACATTATATCAATGGCAAAGAAATATAGGAGGGTCAAAATATGCATAGACTATAGGGACTTGAACAAAGCTTGTCCAAAGGATGACTTCCTATTACCACATATCGATGTGTTGGTTGATAATGCTACAAGATATAAGATGTACAACTTTTTAGATAGGTATGTAGGGTACAATCAGATCCTAAACTAGATAGTTAGCAAGATAAAGATAGCGTTCATTAACAAATAGGGCACTTTTTACTACAGAGTTATGTTATTTGGTTTAAAGAATGCAAGAGCTATTTACTAGAGAATGGCTATCAAGATACTAGATGAGTTGATTCATAAAAAGGTTAAAGTGTATGTGGATGATACAATAATCAAATTTTGATAATAGGGAAAGACACTTTGAGGCTCTAAAAAAATTCTTTTAACGGATCAACAAATATAACTTGTGACTGAATCCTAAAAATATGTCTTTGGGGTGACCTTAAGGAAACTTTTAGGCTATATAGTCAATAAAAGAGGAATCAAGGTTAATCTAGATAAACTCAAAGTAGTTAGAGAAATGCTAATATCAAAGAAATAAAAGGAGATCAGATGATTTTTGTGAAAATTCAGTATATTAGTTGGTTTATTGTAAAACTCACCACTATATGTGAGCTAATCTCCAAGCTTTTGAGGAAACATCAACCAACCATATAGAATGATAATTGCCAAAAAGCTTTTTATGTCATTAAGGAATATCTAGTAAACCTACCTATCCTCAAATCTCCAAGATCTGAAAGGCCTTTGGTTTTGTATTTGTCTATTAAACAATATTCAGTAGGGGTAATGATTACAAAAGAAGATAAGTTCGGAATAAAGTTTATTGTTTATTACTTGAGCATAAAATTTTTATCCATATGAAGCAAAATATGTAGAGGGAGAAAAGATATATTTAGCAGTAGTATAGGCTTCTAAGAAACTCACACATTATTTCCAATGCTATGCAATACAAGTAATTGAAAAGCATGATCCTCTGAGATATTTATAGACAGCACTATCGCTAGTTGGTAGAATAAGAAAGTAGCTCTTACTATTATAGGAATTTGATGTTCAATCGATCACTAGGAAAATGATCAAGAGACAGGCAGTAGCCAAATTTTTGGTGGAACACACAATTGAGAGACACAAAGTGGAATACGAGTTTTCATATGAGAATTTAGCACCCATTTTAGTACAAGGATGGCAAGTGCTTTTTGATGAAGCCTCAAATAATAAAGGAGCTAGTGTTGGGGTAATTTTAATAACCCTTGAAGGAGAAAAATTGCCTTTTGCTAAGAAGTTATGATTCAAGACAATAAATAATACACAGAATATAAAGCCTAGACATACGAGTTAAAAGCATTTTTGAGTTTGGGTGCTAAAATAGTAGAAGTATATTGTCACACCCCCTACTGGATTCCTAAAAAAATCTAATAAGTGGCACACTTCCTGCCATGTCACCCATCTTAAAATTTCCCTAATTATCATTCGTTTAACTTTTACCAACTTCTGCCTAAATTAGGCTATCCGACTCCAAAACCACTTCTATCAGTTCCCATAGTCCATTTAGGTTGGAGACAATCTTAACTAACCATTACAGAGGAAATCTACTTATACTCAGGTATTTCCTAAAAGTCTGATAGCATAACGGCTACCCGGTCCTATCCCTAAAATTCAAATAATCTTGTTAAACACTTTTATAACTTATTCACAACACCTAGACCCATCTAGTCTCCCAATTTCATCCTATCATCATCATCTAGCACACAACAAACTTAGGCCTCAAGCCACAGATAAAATATATAGCCATATAAAGCCTCCAGCTCACATCAGCATAAACATCTTATATAAGCATATATTCACTAATGAATATGTATAATTACTTAAGTGACATCCACAGGTCATAATTAGTTAATTACATACATTTCTAAAGCTTAAATACATTCTTCAACCCATTTCCCACCTAAGTATATGGATATCTAAATATACATCAATTCACCTAAAGTCTTTATTTGTGTCCTCTAAACTACTATCGTCATGCTTTACAAGATAGGTCCCGCTGATGTGTACCTGTGCACCAAAATTAGCACGCTGAGTATACGAGATACTCAACGGTGAATTTAAAGCAGTTTAATCATAGTGTAATCTAATCTCTTACTTAGATAGTCAAAAATGTGATTTTTACTTCATTAAATAATTTAAATGTTCATTGGGGTGCTAAATTACTAAAATACCCCTAAGGTATTTGTCTGGTCTAGAAATATAATTTTTTGACTTAAATAAACCATTAAAAATAAGGATTATTACTTAATACATGCCATTTGAAGGAATTACTTAGTCTATCTTAAAAGGGGAAAATTTACCAAAATACCTTTGTATTGTATTTTTGTACTTCTTCTGAAGGAGTTGTGCATATTTGCCTAACTTTATCTCTCTAAGGTATTTATATGCCTTGAGGTAGTCTTTTTGTCTTATATGTATGTATATGTACTTAAATTGGTTATTTAGACTAATCTGGCACGTCCGTGCAAAATGACTAAATTGCCCTTTATCTGGCAACTTATCAAAACTAAGGAAACATTGCTTCATTATACTCAATTTTTCTATTCATAATTAGTCTGGTTTTTTATTTAATTCAATTTTTTGGCCTGACTAGAAAGATGACTCTTTAAAACACTACATCTAAAGGAATAATAACTAGTGCAGTGGTCCCCATTCTAGACCTACGCTCCTACACCGACATGTGTGCCATAATGGAGATCAGCCATAGCCTCCCTAGACATAATAAAATAACTGTGTGGCATAATGGAGATCAGCCCATGGGCCTTCCCAACCACAATAAAAATAACTGAATGGCATAATAGATATCAACCTGTAGGCCACCCCAACCACAAATATCTATCAAGAACTGGGTGACATAATAGAGATTAGTCTAAAGACCTCTCCAGCCACTAATGAAAACCATTAATAATTGGGTGATATAATAGAGATCAGTCCGTAAACCTCTCCAGCCACCAACGAACTAGCAGTTGCAAAACCCTAAGTTAACTGGTCAACCTATCCAATGGGTGTCTAACCAATGGGCCAAGTAGCTCAACTTAACTTTATTTGTTAGCCAAAATTATTTTTATAATATTTGAGTCTCAAAAACAAATAGATAAAAATTTTATCTTGTACTTTAAAATTTTATTCGAACTGGTATAGCCATTTTTTGGCTCTACTAGGTAAAATTAAGAAATAATTTTTAAGTCTATTGTTGCCAAAATTTAAGGTATCTTATGTTATAATTTATTAGGACATTTCCACTTTAGTGGTATGTTTGGTTTAGGTAAAGGTCCACTAGACAATTATAGGTCATTTTGACCACTTTTGGAAGTCAGTTTTCTAAGACTATTCTAAGTTCGATTTCATTTTAGTTTTCACTATTCTTCTTAAACTTTTACTGGGCACTAGGCCAAGTCCATAGCCAAAGTCTAAGCAATAAGCTATCTGAAGCTGGGCCAATTCTATAGCCAAAGTTCTAGGCACCATGCCATTGTCACTGGGCCAAATCCATAGCCAAAATGTCATTTTATTCTAGCCTCTTAAAGGCACAATCAAAGCTCAAATCATTAGCTCATTTGATGCCATTTTAGGTCATTACCTCAAGCTTTAAATATGTGTTTTAGTTTAAGTCATTCCTAGCCATTTCAAGGCACTTTACTAAGGTATATATTATGACATTTTAAAGTTATATTGTTAATTAGTCCCTTAGGCATTTCATGCCAATGTTCAATCCTTACTAACATACTTATTCATTACTTTTACAATAATGATTCTTATATTAACATGTCATAAGTAACTTTTGGGTACATAAGGAAAATGGACTAAGTTCTAATTCTTTCTCACCAAAATACAACCTTCAAGCATTTTTTCATGTTATGGACTCAAGTATAATCATAACCACTACAATTGAAGTCAATTTAGCTAAAGCACATACAACATTTCTTTATAAACCATTCCTTGTAACTCACGGACACAAGCATAATTACATCTTTCATGGTGAATTCCACACCAAAACTTCAATAAAACACTCTTTAGAATGCCAAGCATAACCTAGATTCCTCTTAGGCAACAAAATACCCATTTAAACTACCTTAAACACCAAATTCCAGCAAGCACTTTTGAGCAAATTATGTAACTACTCATGAACACTAGTCATAATTCCATAAAAACTTAGGGTATTCAACATCACCAAAGGGAAGTTCAAGCTAATATACCACCATTCCAGCCATCTAAATCCCAAATTCACTAACCTAGGCACCCACACACATGAGAAAAGTGCTGTAAATTCACTTACATTCCTCTTTGAAGGTGTCAATCCCATCCATACATAAGCTGCCAGCCCCATTCCAACTTCTATGGTGATTTTATTCTCCCTTTGTAAGCTACCAACTGCCATCCAATGGCCACCAATGTATTATACACACATATACATATGTCTTAGCTATGATTTAGCATCAAGAATAACTGAAAAGGTTTAAGAAATAAGGTAGATACAGCCAAAAACTCACCTCACATACATAGTTCTAGACTATTTTGAGTCTATCCCCTTGTTTGATTTTTTTCCCAAATGAAAACTCCTTTTGGTATGATTCTTTTTCTTGCTGGTGCCTAACATCTAGAGGAAATTTAAGCCACCAAACTCAGCTTGTTTGGACACTAGAGCAAAAACTTATGGCCAAATTATAGAAGAGGTGGCGTCGATTTCTAGCAGGAAGGGAGAAAATGTATTTATGTTTCTTACAAGTGGAAATCCATTTTTCATGGCCCATTTGCCATTTGGGAAGAGGGCTATGACATTGGTACTACTGTAAGCCCTATTTGGCCACCTCAACCTTTTCCCAACAATTCCTGAACCATCTTAATTTTTCGGGAAACTTTAAAAATTCATAAAAATTCACTCGGACCTTTAAAAATTACACCATTTATTTTAAAATTCCTATTTTAATCCCCTCTATATGCTCATAAATTTTTATGGCCAAATTCCACTGAAAGGGCAATTTTCAAACTGCCTCAATTTATGTGCCAACCTCAAAAATTATGAGATTTTGCAAATGGCCTCTAATTTTAAAAATTCTTTCACTATTGGACTTAATATGATTTTCTAGCTTTAGGGTCCACTATTTTTGAATCCGTTCGAGCACACCTCGGGTCAATCCTGACCTAAAAAATTTTTTGTAACCCGATGGGTAGCTTACAACCTAAAATGAATTGTTGGTTCTGCTTAATTTTTTTATTTTGCCTTTTTCATCATTTTAAAGTCTCTTAAAGTTTTACGACCTGTACCACTACCTCGGTCTACGTGTAAGTGACCCCCACACCCTAGGTGCACTCCTCGAACCCTATGGCACTATTCATAGAGTCTCATGACACAAGCATTACAAAAATTCTACATATAACCTAATAAAAATATAAACCTATAAATACCTTGTATATCTTAAGCCCCACCTTAGAAAAATATTAAAAATTAAAAATAACCATTTTTGCCCACCTTGATCACTATTCACTTTATATTGATATCTCCCTCTTTAAGACTCGTTATAATGAAATTCCTCTTGAATTAGAGAGAGGGGAGTATGGAAGTAATTTTAATGTATTAAGTTGTTAATTTGGTAGAGTTGTAATGGGTGAAATGAAGAAGAAATCTAAGGTTCTAAGGAAGAAGAAGGTGTCCGACTTTACAGGAG
>CANXYI011955262.1:0-13148 GCA_948208565.1 Hura crepitans
ATGTAAAGATAATAAGAAATCTAACCATAAATATCATCAATTGGGATGTCAAAACACCACTCAAAAATATAAAATCTCAAAAAAGAATACTTACTTTTAAAAAGATTACTTTTCATCAAGAGAAGAAAATTCCCATAATTCCTTTAATTAGACCCCCAAATTTGATGTCTAACACTTGCAAGAGCCATCACTCATCTCAATTTGGTGTTTAGATAAGGGATTAGATGAATTAAAGGGAGAAAAATATGCTTAAAAGCTAAAAATGGCTTCCTTTATGGGTGCCAAGATTGAGAAAGGGAGAGTGCTACTTGAAACTACTTTAATATACTAGATTTTGTCACATATAGATATCCAAAACAGTGGCCAAGATCAAAACTTAAAAGAGATCTAAGGACCAAATTGATCCATGTCATAAAATCCTTTTTTAATGCCATTGTATTTTTGTTCTTCAATTCCAAACATTAATTCCCACATCCTATGGTCCCAAATAAACATAAATATTATTACCCAATATTCTTGAAAAATCGCATGCAAAAACTTTGAAAAATCAATTTAAAATTATCTTATTTTTTTTCTTTGATTTTTATAAAATTCTCATGATGTCCAAAATTTTCAATTTCAATTACATTAAACTCCTAGGAATTTTTGAGTAGCAATACATGGCATTCTCAAGTCATTCTGGCCAAAAACAAAATAATTATTGGTTTAGCCTTGACTTGATTATTATTCACATAACATTGTCATAAAAACTTTGTTACTATTTTTAACCATCTTAATGACTTTGTTTTCATTTCAAATTTTACCCAATACTATATTATAATTAATACTTTCATCCTATTCAATTAGTGTAGCCTAAGTCTCGAGAGATACTATTCACAACTCAATTGATACTATTCAACAAGCATATTTGTTATTAGTTGTTAACTATCCAATTGTACTTATTTTCATGCCAAATTTTACCCTTTGCTTGCTTATTACATGTATTATTTATCCATATGAAAAGTACAATTTGTGTCCTAGAAGTCACTATTCACGACCCCAAGATTTACTATTCATGATATGAGATTTTCAAGTATTATATCCTTAGAGACTTTATACTTTTTAGTGCAAGCCTATTCATCAAAATGCTCTCTTAAGTGGAAGATGATGGCATAAGCATCCTTATGCTCATATTGTTTCTAAAGTTTTAGGGACATAGAGGCTAACATGATGTATAAAGCCAAATCAGTATCCTTAGTGTGTTTTAAAAACTTCTGTTGAAGTTTAATAGGAGCATTATTAGTAGGGACAAGTAGGATTGCTGTGTCCAACATATAGGCAAACTTTTTAAATTTAAGAATGATTCTCAAATTCCTATACCAATCTAGTAAATTAGACCTGGTAATCTTGTTGTTCTCGAGTAAGCTACATAAATTAAAATTTGATGACGATATGAATGCAATAACCTGGATGTAAAGAATGAAATTATGTTAGGACATGCTTATGCTCATGTAATACATTAATTAGGTCTTTTATTAATTACATTAACTCCCATTATTTAATTATGAATCAATAGCCCTCCTTAGTTGATTCGAGAAAACTCATTGAAAGCTTCTTAGTGGGTCAGTATCCATATATTATTTGAATTTGACCATGAGTATGCTCAGTAAGCCAATTTCAAATTTCATGATAAGTTTCTCTCAAACCAATTAGATCACATGCAACTAATGAATCATTACGGTATCACTCTTAATATACATATATCATGTATGTATTTCCCCATCTTGCCTCTAGTACCATTGGTATGCTTAACAAATTAATGACCAATTAAGACAAACCCAACCATAATAGTTTGAACATATTTGATGTAGAACAGGCTTGAGTATGCCCAACAATCCAATTCTAAAATGAACTCTAGTTCAACCCATTATGATAGAAGGCTTGTACACCTTAATATTTTTAAGGGATTTATCATTTTAAGTCTCGTCATGCATGGTTAATATGCTTTGGCATGCATATGGCATATTCATAATATAAAACATACGAAAATCATAAATTACTTGATCTATCAATTGGTATTTCTACATTGGTTTTTCCAAGCGACTAAGAAAGGGCGAGACCCTAAGTAGATACATGAATTACGACCCAAAAAATGAAAAACTTAAATTAAAATACTTGTAAAATTTTTTATTTTTAAGCTTTTATTTTATCCTACCTTCTTGCTCCATAACCACTTATACTTCTTCCTAATCTAATCCTTTGTAATCTAATTACATAAATCCTTTATCAAGAAAAACTCTGAGTCATATTTGAGAGGGGTAAGATGAGTAGAGAAATACAACAAAATGTAGTAGGAAGGCAAGGACACACAATCCTATTTAACCAAAATAAAATCATGCACATGAATAATCACATTGATCATAAATCTATTTCCTAAATCTTTATGCCAAAACATACACCCTTACTTGCAACTCTAATGCATGAAATGTCCATACATAATTCATTTTATACGTAAAATTACAACTCTTGAAATGCCTTTTGCATAATTTCAACTATGATAGATTTTTTATTAATTTCTAATATAGAATTTTAGACTTATTTATCTCATAAATATTCCAAAAATCTATATTTGATTTTTTTTATCCATGGAAACTCTTTCACATTAAAAAAAAAAACTCAAAAATTCAATCATATTAAATTTATCAAAAATTGATTTTGCATGCTCAGTAATTATCAATCTCACTAATAATTAATCATGCAATTACAATCATTTAATCACATTAAAAAATCATAATTGTATTAATTTTTTAACTAAAATCATCAATCCAATTGATATTTTAGCATTTAAAAATTAGAAGTAAAAATTTATGCTTAAACGAATTCTACTGTGCAAAATTAAGAACTGATTTTTTATTTTTTTCAATAAATCAATTCCAAACATTTTGGAACCAATTCTAATAGTCATTTGAATCAAATTTGATTCATTTTATCAACCAAAATTAGCTCATTGGTCATACCAAATTATAGCTAAATTAGTAGACAGAATAAATTATGACTATGAATCTATACGATTAAGAATATGACTATTAGACAGAAATAAGCATCATATGCAAATAAAATTAATTCCAATCAATCTCAAACTTTAAATACACTTATAAACATCTCATATTTATGAAGTAACAAATCTAGAATTGCAAAAAAAAAAATGAAATAATTTAAAAAAAATAAACCTTGATCGGGTTTAGAAAACTAATTAGGTGGTTTTGGGTTCTTCTAATTTTCATTTGACTTCCAAATAATTTTCTTGTAGTCCAGAGATAAAATAAACATTTTAAATTATTAATTTGATTATTAATTGAACCAAAAAAAATCAATTAAAACTAGCAAGAATTAGTTTAATTATTAAAAACTAATTTCACCATACATCACAATAAAATCAATTTTTGATCATGTAAAATCATTATGATTAAATAAAAATTGAATCAAATCAAATTTTAACCCAATTAAAACATATAAACACGTTAAATAAGACTTAAATTTGAATAAGAATATTAAAATTGATTGAACAAAAAAAAAGCACAACAGCATTCTTCAAGCCAAATTATGCGGCATAAAATAATTAATCATATCTTATGCGAGTTAGGCTTTGATACCAATGTTAGTTTTAAAACATTATTTAATAATTAAACATAGAAAAAATTTAAAATTTTAAAATCGCTCCTATAAATCCATTGCATTAAAATACTATAATGCCCGTAAGTTGAAATCTCATTAACAGTACCTCCGTGGCATGAATAGTGCTCCTTATAAGTCGAGGCACCTTAGTAAGGCCAGAAGGGGCATATTGGTCATAAAACTTTGATAGGCCAAAAAATGAACAAAATGAAATAATTTAAAATTTTAGCAGAACTAATAAATCATTTCGGGTTAAGAACTAGTGAATAGTGATATAAAATGAGGTTGTGCTAGGATAGCCTTGGGACATGCCTGAATGGGCCTGAAAATACCATACCTTAAACCTCAAAAATTCCTATCTATATGGTGGTGAAAGAATTTTAATTTTCTAGGACTGTCTGATATTTATTTAGAATATTTTATTTTAACAAGTGAATAGTAATTATAGTTGTCGATGGAATTTTGACTTGAAATTTTAAGAGTCTTTTAATGGCACTAATTGATGATTTTTAGAACTAAAATGGCTATTTTTGAAGGTCTAGAGAAATTACTATAAATTTTTGAATTTTAAATGGAAACTAGGAGAAAATGGACCGTTAAATCGCCACATGTCGTAATCTAGGCCATCCACCTTGCCCATATAAAAGGTTTTTCACATGTGAGGGATTCACATGTGCAAAACCCATCTTCCTCCTCCCTTAACCCCTAAAACTGACACCATTCCCAAAGAAAACCCTCCCACCATTTTCTTTTTCTCTCTCCTCCCATACACCACCAAAATTCATAAATTTTATATGCTTTTGACCCTCCATGATCCGTAGAAGCTAAATCAATTGGAAATTTCACCATATCTTGCTTGGAAAGAGAGGAATCCCATTGAGGTGAATAGTGTCAAATTTGGGTGCAAATGACCTAATCCAATTTTTATTTTTTGTTTTAGGTAGCTTAGGCAATTCTAAAAAAAGCCTATGTTTTTAGATTTCAATTTAGAGTTGCATTGAATTTTTAGGAATTTTTCTAAAGTGAAATTCATTATGTTTAGGTCAAAGAGAAGGTGTTGAAGGAGAACACCATTAAAAACCTTGAAGTGGTGGAGAAAGGGCTGTTTTCGCACCCTAGGTATGTAGACTTGACTCAATTGATGCATGCCATGTAGTTTTACATGATTTTGTATGTGAACTTGTGCATGGAAATGGTAAAACTTAGGGTTAGGTGTGGAATTGATGTAAATGGATGGTATAATTATGCTAATGGTGTGAAAATAACCTTGTATGCATGATTTAAGTGAGAGAAACCAAGTGTAGGTGTGTGTGCTATACATGGGATGTCATGGGTATACATGTGTATAGTATGTTATATATGGCATTGACATGGAAATGAGATAGAAAAGATCATGCTAAGAATGTGAATACAAATAACAAGATGTGTTGAGTGGTAATTTGAGAAATGGTGACCTAAAATGATATGTTATGGTAACATTGGAAATGGCATATGAAATGGTGTTTGTATGTGTGTAAATAATAGCATAAGTATAATGAATGGACTCTTAAGGATATTAAGACATATTAAGGTAGAGGAATGAAGAATGCATGGTTGGCATGAAAGGTATATGGAAAGCTTGATTTTGAGAAATGACAAAATGAATAGTAACTTACGAAAAAATGACCATATAAATAGTGATTTTGCAGTAAACGACCTAAAATGGGAAAAAGTGCATAAATGTATTAGAAATGAAAATATAAGTTGTTAGCAATATAATATAAGCTAAAAATGTGTAATAATTGTATGACTAAATAATGAAAAGTGATATGGCCCATCAGTTAGACACCCACTGGATGGGTTGACCGGTCAACTAGGGAATTAGCAACTGTTAGGTAGATTAGTCCTTCTGGGGCCACTATTGTTTGATGTGATGGCAGGTGGAAGCACCGAGGTTTAAAAGATGAACTCTACACACTCAAGTATTAGAAGGTCTACCTAGGTTGATCTTTGCTACCTATTGGCTTTATGTGGATGTTGGGAGGTCCTACAGGGTTGATCCCTACTATCCACCAGCGATGTATTAGAGATGTTGACTTGGGGTATTGAGAGGTCCCATGAGGCTGATCCCTACTATTACACTTATAGATATTAGGATCCATGGACTAATCCCTACTATCTGTCAGTCCAGTATCGGGAGGTTCCAATGAACTGATCTCTGTTATAGGACTAGGTAGGTGCAGTTACCGAGGCCCAAAATACGGGCCACTACATAATATAGTTCCCACTATCCAGTATCTTAAAGTGTAGTCTATCATTCATGGGCCAAAATAACATTAGACTTAATAATTATAACACTACTTGACTATTAATAACGACAATCGAATAAATACATGGATTTAAATAATTGAGTTTACTAGATGGAATATGAACTAGTTACTTGCATGATAAAGAACTATAAAGTATAGCACATAATTGGTACATGACCTGATAACCTTGCATGAAAATGGTTATAGTGTCCATTTATCTATACTTGTGACCTTATATGTGTCTCTATAATCATAACATGCATTTATTATGTCAATTCCACCACTAAGTGTATACTCAGTGTGTCGGTGTTCTGATGCGCATGTCTTAGATGAGGTAGTTGTTTAGCATCATCTAGTGTAGTGTAGCTGTTGCTAAGTTCTTTTGGTATATATTTTTGTACTCTATTGGTTATGGTATAAAAAAGCACTCATGTATATCGGGGTCTAGAAATAGATAGTTGATGTATATTATAGATACATATATGGATGTTTGTATATAAAAACTACATGATCTATGTGAACCTAAACTTGTGATGGGAATATATATATATATATATATATGTGTGTGTGTGTGTGTGTGTGTGTGTGTGTGTGTGTGTGTTTGCCTATTTAGTTGTTGGATAACTGTGGGTCTAAGACCTTGTGACTGTTATGTGACTACATTAATGGTTGATTTAGAGGACCAGAAGGGTCTAGAAGTTAAGGGTTAAGGCTAGGATGTTTATAGAAGTGCTTTTTGTGCAGGGAAAAAATTTTCATTTTTCACCCGAGTAGCCGTTATGCTGCCTAAATTTCTATAAAATGGATAACAGATGTAAAAGGGTGTTTTATCAAACTAAAATAGGTAGTATTAGAAGGTTGTATAGTAATAACCACTAATCCATCAAAACAAGATAGAAATGTAGAAAAAGTCATAAGTTTAAATGAATAAACCGTAAGGTAATTTAAAGATGGGTGACCTACAGGAAGTAGCACTCTTTGTCTATTTCCTTCGAGAATCGGTAGGGGGTGTTACAAATATAATTAATTAGCAGCAAAAAGCAGTAAAAATTACCTTATGTTTGATTTATTCTTCTTATATTCGTTTTTCTTCTTGCCAAGTTGATGTAAACAATAGCTTTCCAATTGTAATTCCTTCAATAAAAGTTCTCATGAGAAAAAGAGTCATAAATACCTCTCAGGTGATTGATCAACCTACAATTAAATTCAGGTACTAGTAGAAAATAATTGCAAAAGGCAAAAGAAAAAGAAAAAGAGAGCAAAAATAATTCTTATCTTATACATGTAGAATATGGTGGCGAGCCACTTGTGAAGCCTTTTATAGGCATCATTAGGCCTTTTAGAAACACTTTAGTTCAAGTTGGATTCCTTTAAACCAAATTAGTTCAATCGGACTTGTCCAACTAGCTAATCAAATCAAATTCATTAAATTATACCATTTAAACCTTCTAGACATATTGGGCCTATTCCAACTTAGCCTAAATTGCATTCATTTCTTTTTTTTCTTCCTTACTCAAATGACATCACATTCCATTTTAAATACTTTTCAATTTATAGTAATACATTTTTCCCTTATGTGTCTAACCTATTGGGTTTCTAAGTCAACTCAGTAGAATAAAATGAATTAAAATCCTTATTAGATAAGGATTCCATGATCTGAACCATATGAAATCACTATTAATTCTTAAATAATAAATTTATTTTCTGCAAGTAATGAGATGCATGTAGCCATGCATCATAACTTCTTAAGTTGTCAAAAAAAGTCAATAGTTTTTACTTATACCCTCCATAGCTAGTTACCATGCAATTTATCCTTTCACCACACTTTATTTCATTAGGTTTAAGTATGAACTTGTGTCAATTCAATGCTAAACTGAATATACATTTAATGAAGCCTTAAATATGTTAGATCTTATACTTTGAACATTTGTTCTTGTAATACACTAATTAATCCCATTCATATATACATATTGCTCTGGCTAGAGACTCTTGAACAAAATCAACTATAAGGATTAGTGAAATAAATTCCCATGCATTAAACTGGGGTGGTGAATCCTATATTGATCATTTAACTATTTCAAACACTTCACACCATACCAAATCACCATGATATGAATGCCTCTTTGTGAGGAATAAACTATCATGTCAAAGTATAATATTCAATGTCTAAGATAACATTGATAATCTCAAGTAAAAGGATATTTGCACAACTACCATTGTAATGCCTATAAATCAAGGTTACGTGAAAAGTACCTCCGAGCCTCGAAAGTGTGCCTAGGAAGCCAAGACACCTTCATGAGGCTTGAGAAAGGGTGTATTGGTCATGAAACTTTGACGTGCTAGAAATTGGGCAAAACAAACAAATTTAAAATTTTAGTAGAATCAATAATTCATTTCGGGCCATAAGCTAGTGGATTGTAGCCTTAGATGGACTTAGGCTAAGAATGACTCGAGATGTGCCCGGACATACCTAAAAATATCATACCCTAAAGGTCAAAAACTCCATTGAGTTTATTGGTGAAGGAATTTTAATTTTCTAAGATTATTTGGTAATTTTTCAAAATGTCCTAATTTCTCAAGAAATTAATTAACTGAATTGCCAACGAAATTTTACTGTGAAATTTTGCAAGGCCCTAAATAGGCCCCATCAAGGATTTTTAGAATAAACGTGATGATTGTTGGAGGTCCGAGTGAAATTTTAAAATTGCCTAAAATTTCAACTAAAATTTAGATTTTTTGGGATGCTCGGTGCCATGTGTCAGCACCTGAGGCACCCACTCACCTCTATAAATACCCTTTTATTGCCACATAGACTCACATTTGCCACCTCACCCCTCTACTCACCTTTCTTCCTCCCCCTTCCTTTCCCCTTGGCTAACACAACACCACATTTCCTCTACCATTTTGTAGCCATAGTCACTGCTAACCACCATCATTCTTCTTTTAAAATCATAAAAATAATGCAAAAAATTGCCCTTAAGGTTGTTAGACACCATTGCCATTACTCGAGGTGGAAAAAAATCACCAAAGGTCAAGTATCAATGAATGGTGAGCTAAAATTCAACTTAGTGTAAGTGACCTTTTTCTTTCTTTTTATTTTAGCTATAAGTATCCCTCCTAATTCTAAGAATCACCATATTTTCAGATTTTCATTTAGGGGCTTGTATGATTTTTTATGGATTTTCTATGGTAGAAGTTTTATTATGTAAGTGTAAGGCAAACTCAAGGGAAACAAGGAAATTAAGTCATTCAAAGTGTGAGGAAGGCTTTAAAATTAATCTAAGTATGAGAATTTGATATAATTAAATCATGCCATGATGTGTGTGGATGTGTTTTGCCATGTATATATGTATGGAATTATATGTGTAAGCTTGTTTGTGTGTGTGTTATGGAACTAAGTATGTCGTGAGCTTTATGGTGTGTGAAATTGATGATTTGGATGTGAATTAGGTGAGAAAAGTGTATGTAAATGCTTGATGTCCATTTAGTCGAAAGGCATACTAGTGATGGTATGCATGGTATAGCATGTGCATATGACATAAATGATGGGAATTGTAAGGTATGGCATGAATATGCATGTGTGTATGTGAAATGGGTAAGAAAAGTGTGTTCCTATGCATAGTCTTTAAGTGGTCGAGAGGTATGGCCATGGTGTCATGGCATGTGTATGGTGATATGGTATGTAAACATGATGGTAGTGATAGGAAATGTCATGTGAGGTATGAATATAGACATTTGATGTATGACATGTATATGGTATGAAAGGTAAGTAATCATATGTATAAATATGGTATAATGTATGGTAAATAAAGGTAGTGTAAAGGTGTTAGCAAATTAGTGCAAGAAATGGCATGAAAGAAATTGAGTTAAAATGGCCTAAAAAGTGACTTAAAGTGTACTTAAATTGGTATATAAATTAGACATGTAATGTACTTAGGTTTTAATGCAAATGTGATGCCAATGCTTTTGCCTTACTAGATTGAATGGAATAAGATAATATATAGCTTGGAATAACATGTTAATATGGCTTGAAATGGCATGAGGAAATGTCTAAGGAAATGGAAATTGACCTATAACTGTATCCCTAAAAATAAAATTGACCTATAACTATGTAACGGAAATAAATATGTAGAAATGACTTGTAATAAGGGCATGACATGGACATGAAAAATGACTTATGATAATGGCATGAAATGGATATAGAAGGACTGAAAACTATTTAGTATAAAAATAGACATATAACTGTCTAGTATAAAAAGTGATCCATAACTGTCCAACTAAAAATAGACTAAGGAAAATAATTCATAACTGTGTATCAATCACCTAGAATAAATTAAGTAAATGATTAGTAATGGAATAAAAATAATTAACAGATAGTAGGCCCACTAGTTAGACACCCACTGGATGGGTTGACCGATCAACTAGAGGTTTGTAGCTGCTAGAGGTATTGGTCCTCTAGGCCTTTACCAGTATGATGATATAAATAGGTGCAACCATTGAGGTTCTGATAATTAGGCCACTGCACTAGGTCAGTGCAGTGATTGAGGTTCACCAGCTAAGCCACTGAATAGTATGATGTTGGTATTTTTGTCTAGTATAGGTAGATCCATGTTATCAGACCAGGTAGATGCGGCCACTGAGGTCCATAAGCTAGGCCACTGCACTATGATAGATTGATGATAAAATGATATGATGACATTTTTATTTATCTGGTACTAAGGAGTTCTAGGTTCCCACATTAGACTAAGTCAATGCAGTGACTAAGGTTCACTAGTTGACCCATTACACTAGGTTGGTGCAAAAACTAAGGTCTAAAATATGAGCCACTGCACATAATTTATTTCCTTATTATCCAATGTCTATAAGTGTAGTCTAACAAGTTAGGCCTTTATAAAAAAAAACTATATATTGAATAATGGCAAATGGTAGTAATGAGAATTATGAATAACTAAATAATGACATCAGACTGATTAAATAATGAGACTAGTGAATAAAATAATATTACTTTATACTAAGGACATTTTATGATACATTTGGCACTCATGATATGTGTAATATATCTATATGTTGCATTCTCAAGGCTTTATTATATCAAATTCACCACTTAGTTTTCTACTTAGTGCATCGGTGTTTCGATGTGCAGGTAATAGTAGATAGCAGTCTACCCTTGAGTTTTGTGCAATGTAGCAGCAAAGATACTGAAGGGTATATAATTTTGTATTTTTAATGGTTTTGTGGGCATTCATGTAAATACTATAGGTTATGGGTTCAGCTAGCTTATGAGCTACTAAGGTTTGGAAATGTCTATAATTTTAATCTTTAAGCTGTTGTCTATATAAAGGCTTTTTATCTGAATGGTTTTATTTCTTTATTTTCTAATGATGGTGGGCTGAGGTCCTGTGTATTGCCTATCATATGTTTGATGATATTAGAGGGCCAAAGAGGTCCAGGTGATGACAAGTGTTGATAGTATTTATTAGAAGTGCATTTTTCACAGGTGTAAATTTTGGAAATGTCACCGGATAGCCGTTGTGTTGCCTAATTTTCTATAAAGTTGGTTACCAACTAAAAAATGGATTTTTATGTTTGATATAACCTAAATAATAATGTTTAAAGATTAGACTGAAGATTTAGGCAAGATCTACTATTAAATAAATAAGTAAGTGTTAAAGAATATGTTTTAGAGAAATTTTAGGATGGGTGACCTAGTAGGAAGTTGTACGTCCAATCGAATTTCTATGGATTTTAGGTGGGGGTGACATTTAGTGGTATCAGAGCCAAGTTTAGGTCTTCCTAGGTATTTTACATGAGTGCCAGTGTCTAGGATTTGATTTTCTAATAAGCTACACTATAATGAGGCTGATAAGTTGTTATTCTTAAGTAGTAATCCAAGATGAGTGATAGAGCTCCAAAAGAATGGGGAGAAGAGGTAGCAAGTTATGCTCCTACCACTGTGCAAAAAGTAGTAACTAGAGCCTAGTGATGTTGCATAATAGCAACAACCCTAGCCATAGCAGTAGGCTCAAGCATCTCCAGCACTTCTACAACATATTATAGATTTGTTAAGACACACATCAGCACTAGCTCCTATACCTCCTCCACCTCTAACTGTACCACAAAAGAAACATTTGGAGAGGGTTAAAAAGATGGAAGTATTAGATTTTCTAAGAACCTTAGAAGATGATGTAACCAGAGCAGAGTATTGGCCAGAAAGAATACTCAGGATTCTAGAATAGCTAAAATGTACTGAAGAGGAAAGCTTGAAATGTTCTACCTCTCTTCTCCAAAAGGAAGCTTTCCATTGGTGGAATACAACCAAAAAGAGGAAAGAAGCAGCAGATGTAACCTGGGAATTTTTTTTGCAAGAGTTTAAGAAGAGATATATCCTAAAATCTTACAAAGACAAGAAAAGACAAAAGTTCCTTGACTTGAAGTAAGGATAAAGATATATGTCAGAATATAAGAAGGATTTTGCAAGATTGAGTCGATATGTAAAGGAATTTGTACCTACTAAAGAGGAAAGGTGCAAGAGGTTCCTAAAGGGCCTTAATGTAAAGTTGCATATTCAAATAGATAACCCGAAGGTTGCAAACTTTGTAGTTTTAGTAGCAGCGGCATATGAAATGGAAGAGATGTTGCAAGAAAATAAGCACTTTCCTAGAGGAAGAGACCTTTCACACTAGGTTAGGCTAGTTAGCACCTGGGTTTAGTAAGAGATAGAGGAAGAGTCAATCTCAGTTACAGCATCAGACATAGTGGTAGACACAACTATAGAGGTAAAGTTAGGCTTCTATATCCAAACCTAGACATTCCTAGCAAGCCTCTAGTGCCTAGTATTATCACCATTAAGTAGAGATACACCTCCGACCTGTTAGAGTTACAGAAGAAGGCATTAGGGGTAGTGCAGATAAGTAAGGGCAGGAGAATGTTTTATTTGTAGGGCTAAAGATCATTTTAAGAGGGATTATCATTGGAGGAAAAATGAAACTACCTAGACTCAAGCATCAGTTGTGCCCCAGAATAGGGGGTAGAGGCAGGCTAGAGGGAACTAGCCTAGTAGTAGTCAGGGGGCTAGATCGGAGGCATGGGCTCTAGCCAGACAATATGCCATCAGAGCTCGTGAGGAGGCAAAGGCTTCAGATGTCATTATTGGTACTTTTTATTTATTTGATGCACCATTTTTGGCTTTAATAGATCCTAAATCTA
>CANXYI011955345.1:0-15185 GCA_948208565.1 Hura crepitans
CTTGACTTCGCATTTTGCACATTAACCCACTGTCAGGTTAACGGAAAAAACTGCATAATGTGAAAAATAGGTATAGATCAAAGTAACATTTTTAATTGATTTTCTAGGTCTTTGAAAATGGATTTTTAAGGATATTTAAGAAATCATTTGTATGATTATTTGGGACCAAAATAGATGTAAATTAAGCCTGAATTGGAATAACGGATGAATAAACATAAAGAGGAGAATTAAATAAGAATGAAAAGGAAATATATGTAAGAAAATGAAGGTTTTTGCATGGGCTTGGATATGTGCCCTTAGATCTCTTTTAATGAAATAATCCTACCCCTTGATTATTGGTATAAAAACTATATTTCTAATAACTGAACCACCTTATTTCCACTAGCTATTCTTCTCTTTTTCCTTCTTTTTTACATGAAATGCAAAGGAAGCCATTTTAGGGCTTTTTAAGCTTTCTTCTCCAAATTTCTACCAAAACTCACCCTATATTCACCATTTATGAAAGGATTCAATTCCTACATAGTTTGAGCATCAATTTTGAAGGCTCAATTGAAGAAAATTTGGAGAATTTCAGGTGAATAGTGCTTGGCTGTATAGTAACCTAATTTTAAAGGAGGTAAGATTTCTTTAATCTAATATTTTTTTTAGTGTTCTACAAGTGCCCAATAACACATTTATAAAGTTAGATTCGAATTTATATGCCTCCATGATTTATTATGAATTTTTGAATATTATGGGTGATTAGTGACCATGTATAGGAAAAATAGTTTATTTTTAAGGTTTTATATTTTTCTACGAAACAATGGGTGCCAATAAGTGATTTATCAAGTCAAATTGAAAAATTGTTGGCTATTTGAATTATTGTGATTTTTTAGAGGTTATGGTAAATAGTAACTCTAAAAATTTAGGGATGAGTTTTTGCATTGCGTTACATTTTTCTAAGGTCCTTTAAGTTCTTGAGAAGATATATTTATGGATTTTTTGAATTATGGAGTCATGTATTAATTATTATGAAATTTTTATTTGTGGATGAGATTTATGTTCAAAGAGAAAGAACCAAGGGGAACTAAAGGCTTGATGAGGCTTTTGGAAAGTACTTAAGCTTAGTGAGGTATGTGTATCCCTTATAGTATATGCAATTGAATTAAATCATGCTCAATCGATGAAATGTACTAATTTACATAATATGCCTATATGAGTAAAAATGTGTTAAATGTTAGGTATGTGTAATTAATGACATTAATAAAAACATACAACATGTAAAATATGTGATAAGGCATTTTGAATGGTATGTATACTAAATTAACATGTAGGAATCCATATCATGTTCATAATGCCATAATGTGCATTAAAGTGCATAAATGTTGTATATTTTGCTTAATGTAATAATTGAGTACATTGATGCCTAAATTGATATTATTTGACTTGTTTGACACATATTATAGTGTTTCAAAGTATGAGAATGTTTATGGAATGTAAAATGCACAAGATGTATAATTTTGTCCGAGTGGGCATATTATGAGTAATAGTGTAAATCGTGTATGGAAATGATGAAGATTATGCATGATAATGAGTTTTAAGCATAATATATGATAAATTAAATATATTATGCATTATGCATGAAGTTTAAATATTGTTTAAGGCTATGTTTTATGTGTTGGCCGAATAGGTCAAAATGCCAATCTTGTATGTGTGGTTCTTTAGTGCAAGTAAAGCTATGTAAAATGCTAAATAAAAGAATTTGGTATAGCTTTGAAATAAAGTAAAATAATGATAAGTAATGTTCATATAAAAGTGATTATGTTCATAATGCATGCATGTTATGTTGTTTTTATGCAATGAACATATAGGGAAAAATGCAAATAAATAGATTATATTATGAAGCACAAAGTAATAAAAAATGATGGATTTAAGGCTTAATGGTCTTTTAGGCCATGGTAACTTATGCAATTAACTATGTACATGATTGTGTATGAATATGTGATTTTGGCCAAGAATATTGTATAAAGTGTTAATGTAAGTACTAATGGTACACATCACTGGATGAGGCCTTAGAAAAACACTTGTGTATGTGAATTCATGAAATGTGGAAATGGTGCATAATGCTAGACATACTTATTGTATTTGTTGCTAGACTTAAATAAAATCACATATGCATGAAGTTTGGGGGCAAAATGGGTTCTAAATTTATAATGAGCCTAAAAGAGGTGTTTGACACTATGCGTGTTCTAATGGTCATTTGGGCATATTGTAACTTGGATGAACATATGCTATGTAATGAATGTGAAAATGGCAAATATATAGTGAGAAAAATAATAATAAATAAGATGAATGATGTTTTAGAATGATAAGAGGTATGGGGGTTGAATGGGAACGAATGCATGTATGTATGTGTTCGATGAAATATAAAGTATGAATTTGATAAATTGTGTATATGAATGTATATGTGATCATATACATGTAAGATGATTTATGTAATTTGAGGAAATACATGTATAATACTAAGGTTTATGATGTAATCATATGCATGTTTATGCTTTTCATTAAACAAGAGATGAATGATACATAATCATGTGTATGAAATGATCATGAAAAGTGATGTTAGTATGGCTAATGAGAAAGAATGCATAACCATATAAATGGTAATAAGCATGTGAATAAGTAATATCTTGTATATATACACACACACACACACATATATAATCTATTGGCATGAAAAAGATGAAATGATGATATGAATGGCATATGGTAGTTAGGAGACACCATAATGCACAAAGAGATTATGAGAATGGTCGAATGGCCTAAATGAGACTTGGTCTCTTAATATATCATGTTGTAAAGCCTAAAGGCTTAATGTATGTTGATGGTGATGCTTGAATGCACCCAAAATCTAATGAAAGCATACTATGATGGCAAAAGCTTATGAATATATAACTATGAGTTATAAAAAATTGATGATCATAATATATGTAATAATGTGAAACATAATTAAGTAATGGCCCATAAGAGTACGACAACCTAGATTGGATAGGTTAGCCGATCAACTAGGGAGATGATAGCAACTGTTAGGGCACTTTGGTGCATAGATGAGATCCAAAAGTTCACTTTTACTTTTACTTATGAATATAGACCTAAGTTTAGCTATAAGGTCCTATAGGGGAATCCACTACAATCTATTTTAGCTAATGTAGCAACCAAAAGGTTTTGTAGGGGCCACTACACAATTTTATGTTGGTGCAACAGTTGAAAGGTAAAAAATGTGAACCATTATACACCTATGAGACCTTTATAATCAAGATCCCGATATCCAATTTTGAGAATTGTCTACTAGTTATGGCCAAAGTAAATTAAAGTAAAGAGAATGGCAATTAAATGATATATGCTAAGAAGATTAAAATAAGAAATAGTAAAATAGGAATAATTGCATTATTATATGAATTTCATGAGTTACATATGTAAGAAAAGATGTAATTCCTCTTGACATATAGTTTATATCATATATTATGCATACTATAAACAATGTATGATCTTATGAATATGAGTGATTATGTAGATATGGAATGCTATGTAAAATGAAATGAAATACAAGATTGGTGCATGAATAATTGTATGATAATAGTCTTGTATGATAACCATAGTGTGTTTAAAGCATAATATGTGATAAGTAAGGCATAAAGAGATGTTATGGTGAGATAGAATAAAATGTATTTGATTATCATATGGTTAGAGAAGCATCAGAGATATCTCCATGTTAGGATTTTTAACATTATGGAAATGCCCTAATTTCTTATACCGAAACATACATGTATGAAATATTTATTCTTTGAATGGTAGAACTATATGCTATCCATGTTATGTTACTAAAAGCATTCAATATATGGTGAATGATATAAATTTGTTCATAATAAGATTAAAGAACATCTAAATGCATGTGACATTAAGATGTATTCCTTATTGAATTCTTTACTTGGTTAATATCTATTAAGTAGAATAATTTATCATGAATGACATTGCATGTTTATAAATGTGCCATACTATACTAGATACACCACTAAGCTATAAAGCTTAGTACACCATTTTTTTTGCAATGCATAAACATAAGTATAACTCGGAGGGAAAACCACCCGGCTATAAAGATATGAGATTATATGAAGATGATGTTGTCTATATAATTTGTATTCTATGTGTAGAAAGTATATAAAAAGACTATATAAGCAGCTATATGTATCTTTATGTATGGCTTATAGGCCTGCTGTTTATTAAAAGTTATATGGACTTGTATATGTATATATATGAGAACATGTTATCGATGAATATTGATATATAATGATTGATGAGATATTGAGTACGTATGGCTTAGAATGGATATGAGACAAGTATTGGTATTTATACATATGTGTGATTAGAGAAGATGCTGAGTTTGGATGGTCACATGAACCGTGTTGATGTTAAAATATGGTTGGATATATTAGAAGTGTTATTTTATGCAAGTTACTATTTGGGATAGTGTTTCAATACAACTATTATGCTGTTGGATTTTCAACACGAGGACCCAATTAGTAAACCTTATTTGAGGTTTTTGTTAAGATTGGTTTTCATAAGTTGTATGATAAGAGGTTATGTAGTTATTTAAAAAAATTAAGAAAACTGGATAAGTAGTAAGATGAAGTATGGTTATGTGTCACTCCTTATTCAAGTTCAGCAACTAGACGGGTAAGGGGTGTCACAAATAGATTGGCACTCATTAATATGTTTAAGTGGTAAGTTCAAATTACATGATTACAAATATGTGCTATTGATAATACCAGTAGTTTTAAATATATATTAATAGTTATATAAGATGCAAAAGAAATGTGATAGTTAAGGTCATATGATGTCTTTCATTCAAATCTAGTAATCGAATTAAGTAAGAGATGTCGTAAATGATATCTCATATATGAACTAGCTATCGATTAGGTATTAGGGTGTTACATTTAGTGGTATAAAAGCTTTGGTTTAAGTGGTTCTTGGAATATAACATGATACACGAGTGCCATAAGACATAATTGGTATATTATATGGATTTATGCTACTTGAGGCTTCTAACTATTTATAGATTCAAGATGAGTCATAGTTCTATTGTTTTAACTTCGTTACTAATACATCCACTACTAATGTAATGACATGAAAATCCTGACTATTATGAATAGCACTTTCCCAGAATAAATAGTATTCCTAAGTTTCAGGATACATTAAAGCTACCAGATGGAAATATTAATCATAAAATAATTTTGTGCAAAGTTTAAAACCAATTGGAAGTCGTTTAGTTGGTTAAAAACAATAAGAAAATTTTTATGGCAATGTCACATAAATAGTGACCAAGGCAAAGCTGAACTGTAAAATATTTTAAAAGTTGCTCAAAAAATTATGGGATTTATATGACCTAATACTCATAAATTCTAACTAGCCTTTTAGTGCTAGAATTATAATTTTTAGAGGTCGTGAAGTATTTTTAATAAAAATCGATTAACATAAAAGTGGCAATTTAATTCTATATTTCTCGTTTTTTGAGCTCCAAAATTTTAGAAGGTTGTAGGGCCTAAATTAAGTGGATTTTTGAATATTTAATTAAGATATAATTAAGCTTGAAAGAGATGGAAAAAGGAAAGAAAGAGAGGAAAAAATGGGAAAAAATATTGAATTTTTAAAAAATTATATAAAGGGTCAAAATTGGTTTATTTTTGGTTAACTCTTTCTTTTCTCCTCCTCTCCTTCTCCCTCTATGAAGCCAACAGCTTCAAACCCTTCTCTCCACCATTTTTTATTTCCAAACCCTCTAACTAAGCTTTATTTGATCCGATTAAAATGTTTTTATGTGCCCCCATAGCCTTTAAAGCATATTGGGAGCAAGAAATTTGAAAAAATTGAGAGAATTACTCAGTTTTAAAACTTGGTGAATAGTGACCTCTTTTGATTTGGGTAATAATTTTCAAAACCCAATATTTTTCCTACATTCACAGGGTGCCTAAGAGTTGTCTTATGTAGTCAAATTTCATTTTTAATATGTGTATGATTTTATATGACTTTTTACATATCGAATTTATAATGGGTAGTTGAAAAACTGACAAAGTTTATAATAAAGGAAAAATGAAGGCGTAGGCAGTCTTTAAGGTTGCATTATAACTTTTGGTATTAAAATTTGAGTTAAAACTTGCAAATTTGATAATGCTCTAAATTTTCTATAATATGTATGTGTACAGAATTGAATATTTAATGCCATGTAATGAGTCATTGTGAGTTTAATGTTTTTAATTAGTATGTAGGATGTTTAAATATGCATAAATAATACTTAGAATGTGTATGTCATGATAGAGAAAGTATGTATAAGTGATATTAGCATGATGGCAGAATGGCCCTATTGGTGCCTAAGTGTGTGTATTTGCATATGTATGATGTGGGTTCTTATAGGTTGATAGAGAATTTAAGTTATATGGTGTAGTATGATTAAAATTGCTCTCTTAGTGTGCCAAAGGCCTTATGGCTGAATGGCCATGTTGTATTTTAATGTATGCGTGTGCTTTGTTGCAGATAATTGGTTTTTAAACATGAATTAAACTATATTGGATGCAAGATAGTGAATGTTCATTAATAAGGAAGTACGTAGAATTGAATGGTAACAATCATGCAATATGGATGTATTAAGTGTGAAAATGGACCATATACTTATTATATGACATGTTGGATATATATAGAGCACATTATGCCATTTATATTTGTTATGGCTTTTTATTTGTGTTGAGGATGCTTAAATTGTGTATGTTAGTCTTATTGTATCCATATGCATGAATATACATGTTGCATAGACATGAGGATTTCAATCATGTTAATGTTACAAAGTTTAAGATATATGCATATATGTATGTTTGTATATGCATGTAATTAGGAGGAATGTGTACTTATGCATGAATGTGACCTTATAAGCATTAATGCATAAGGTATAATGTGAAAATATAGATTATGGGTTGTGCTTGGGGCTTAGTGGCTGAATGGCCTCACTGGGCAAACCAAGCTTGTTTATGCTTTGAATTAAGCATAAAGTGGATATGCGTGGTTAATTATTCATTATTGATCATGAGATGGAAATTAAATGTTGGTAGTGTGATTTTGAGCATGTTATAGCTTTTGTGTATATAAATATGGACTTTTGAATATGGCTTTGCATGAACATGATGTCTATAATTATAATAAATGCTAAAAATGCTAAATTACCTGGTATGGTCATTTATTGATCTTACCATGATTAAAAGTCATTTTAGGCTTACTTAAATTGGTGGAACTAAAAATAAATATAATAATAGCCTATATGCTTAAAAATGGTAGATAGGTTAACTGACTAACTAGGGGTATAGTAGCAGCTACTAGGGCACTATAATGCTTTCATATTTTTGATTTATGAGTCCACTTTTAGTCAAACCCAAAGGCCTATATAATCTTAATCTTCATATCCTTATTGGTAGATGAACTTTAGGTTCATAAATGCTCATAATGGCTATAATGTTATTTTTATCCTTAGATTTATGCTATGCTCATTCTTAGACTCATGTTGTGTTTGGCCTTTAAGTCTCATGATGTGTTTGATTTTTGAATCCACATTGGTAGATAGACTTTTAGGTTCATAGAGGCTATACTAGCGTAGACTTTTAGGTTCCTGGAGGTCGTACTGGCCATCCACCACTATTATCTATAGGATATGTGTTTCTATTATATGGGTAATAAATAATGATCATGTGGAATCGTTATTCATATAATTATTAAGTTTGCATGTGAAATGTGATTTTCTTGAGAATATTGTGACTTGCTTTATTTTTTGCATGACATTTAGCTTATGCATGTTATGTATAGCATTTTACATATTATGGCTTGTACATACTTTTACAAGTAAAAAAATGATAATGCATGATAATGAAGTAGGTATATTGTACTGGCTAATTCAATTTCACCATTAAGCTATTTGCTTAGCACATCATTTTTACTTGCAATGTGTAAGTAAGACGGACACTTAAGCCAAAGCCTTAAGACACTAAGACTATTGAGAGGAAGCTTTGCTTTTGGTATAGTTTTGTTGTAAATATATAGAATATGAAATGTATAGATAGTAGATTAAGCACTCTTATGTTGTAATACTTAAGTTATAGGCTTAAACTATATGTACTATAATTTTAAATATGTTTCATAGTTTTGTAACCCTATTTAAGTTACTTCCTATGTTTTAAACTTATATGATATCTCTTCCTAAAGTTGAGATTGTATTTTGTGATGATGTGTGATTAGGAGTGATCAAGAGGATCACGAAGTTAAAAAATTGTTGAGAACTGTGTTTAGTATTGCTTTTCTTGACTACAGGTTACTATTCAAATTTTGGGATAGTGCCTGCTACAATCTTTATGCTATCAAAATTTTGGCACGAGGATTTTCAAATTTGAAGGTGTAACATAGTTTTGAAAAGTTTTTGTAAAATCACATTTTGATATTCTAATCATAAAGGATGAAATATTTTAAATAATGTTATATTATAAGTTCAGATAAGATACATGTTACATGTGCAGTGCTTATTCGTATATGGCGATTAGCCGGTAACTAAACGGGGTAAGGGGTGTCATAGCTAACACAAGCTTTTAGGAGGCATATGTAAAAAGAATAATATATAAGGGAATTGAGAATTCTTTGGGTACAGAATGTAATGATCTAGGTATAAAAAAGTATTAATTGAAAATGGCATATAAGAAAGGAACATAATTCATATCCTTCCTTTATTATAAGTAAAAGTATATCTATAGTGGAAGGAACTAGTGAAATAAAGGTATAAGGAGAATTAATTTGGGAATAATTTTTTAAGGAGCTTGACAAGAGATTCATTGTGAAGCATTACATTGTTAAACAAGATGTAAAAATTTCCTTGATTTAGAGTAAAGTTACGGATTCATGCTTGAATAGGAGAGAATTATTTAGTTGTCTTGTTATATAAAAGAGATAGTGCTTACAAAAGTATTGAAAGGTGAAAGGTTACAAAGGAAAAGAACCTCATGGTTAAGGTTCAACAAGTTCAACTCTAGAAATAGAGAATAAATAGAAATAGAAATAAATGTAATAACGGTTAGTAATGCATAAAAAAACTAGAGATCTGAATAAGGAAGAATAATTTAAGGCATTACTAGTGAGTCCAGACTATAATTATCCTAATCTTATTACTGGCAGTGTAGAAATTGAGATGTATAGACATTATGGATAGAGATAGTTAGGTATACACAAGGAAATTACACTTGAGCTATGGTATACATGAGGATCCCTACAACATCTTGTGAAAGAGTACTCACACAAATTAGGTAGTGACCTACTATATTAAACATTACCATTTATAGTAACTCAAAGATAGAGAGAATAGTGGGAATGATGACTGGTAGTAGAAAAGTTAAAGTGAATGAGGCTGTTTGAGTCAAAATAAATCAAGTAGTATTTTAAGGATGAAATTCTTTAAAGGGAGGAAGAAATATCATGCTCTAACTATTAGTCTTATTTACATACTAATAGAATGAAAATTTGAGGAAACCATAGTAAATAAAATGGATGTATGGATCGAGTAGAGTTGGTTAGTATGGATAACAGTGTGAAAATCTATCATGGGACATAATGTTATTTTCCAAATTATCTTGGGCAATGTTTGAAAAAGGTGAATTAAAGCTTATTAATATGTGGAACATATATTAAAGAGAGAGAAACATGAAAATAATATGAGAGAAATGCAAAAGTGTGAAAAGAATTAGGTTTGGGATTGATCTCAATGAATAGTGACATTGGGTGGTGAATAGTACAACCAGGGCACAATTGGTAATTATCCTAATAAAAATAAGTATTAATTAAAAGATGCTTTATGGAAAAATTTGGGAATTATTTGAGGTCATATGGGAGGTTAAATAAGCAAAAGAAATTTTAATTGCAATGTCCCTATAAATAGTAACCTAGTTTTAGCTCAATAATGGGATAGTAGATTTGAACTTAGAAAAATCTAAAAATAGCATGACTTATTGGTAAAAAATTCTAATTAAGCTAATGGTATTAAGATTGGAATTTTCTAGCAATCAGAAGTAATTTATTTAATTTAATTAAAAATGTGATTGTTTGGTTCAGTGTGTTTCTCTCAGTCAATAATTACGAAATTCAAAGGAGGTGCTAATTAAAGGAATTTTGAATTTTTTATAACAAAAAAGGAATTTATTGAAGCCTTTATGATTAAAATTGAATTTTTAAGGAATAAAATAACCTAGAATTAATCTCAACCCTTGGATTTTCAAGTGCAAAAATCATGGCCATTGATGAGGGTATATAAGGGGTAGAAACATCTAGAATTTATATAGAGGAAAAAAGGAACCATCTTCCTCCTCTACCATGTTTGGCTGAGATCTACCTCACTCCATTTGCCTTTATTTTCTCTCATCTAACCCTAAAATGCATAAGTATCCCCAAATTAAAGGTGTAGAATTCATAAATAACAGTTTTAAAGCCTTATTGTGGTGATAAACAGGCAAAAGAATATGGAATTTAAAAGATTTTTTAGATGTAGAATGTTAGGGCTTTCAAATCCTTAAATTTGTAAGTTGAAAATTTTGAAACTTTGTTAATATTTTATGTTATTTGTGGTGCAAAATTAGGTGATTCTAACTTTAGTTTGGAGTTTTCAGTTAGTAGGAATTTTTTATGAATTTTTCTAATTGAAAGTCTATTATGTTTCTAGTGTATTTTGGAGTTGAGGTTGGGATGATCAAAGTGATGGTGTGGAAGGCTATTTTAGAGGCCAAAGAGACCATTTATAAGTGAATTAAATGAAATATATGAATATGTGTGAGATTAATTAATTAAAGTGTGTGTGAATGTTATACAGAATTATTTGATTTATGGTTTAGTGTATGTTTAAGTTAAATTTATTATATAATTGAGTTAATTTAATACGTATAACATGAATTATAT
Source organism: Hura crepitans (assembly GCA_948208565.1). Lineage (NCBI taxonomy): Eukaryota > Viridiplantae > Streptophyta > Magnoliopsida > Malpighiales > Euphorbiaceae > Hura > Hura crepitans. The sequence goes on from CANXYI011955345.1 coordinate 11,002, forward strand.
AAGTAAATCTTTATAAATGAGTTGAGTGAGTCAAGTAAAAGTGGTTAAATGGTATATTGTTTAGGTTTGTGTGTGTAGATATGAAATTGTTAGAATTAATGGTATATAATGGATAATAGTATGATTAAAATAAAGTTTGAATGAACATAGTGTCAAAAATTAAAATTAAGTGTGAGTACATTATGCTTTGCTTTATGGATACACAAGTGTGTGTTTATGTGTTTAGGTTGTTTGTTTTCATGAAGTATGGTATGATTAAGTTTGAATTAAATAAGTTGTGATAATGTTGTAAATTAATGGTTAAAGAAGTGATAAGTACAATAAGGGCAAGTTAGTTTAGTGCCTAAATTTGGTGTAGGTGATGTGTATAATTTGTTTAATGATATAAATGTACTAATAAATTATAAAGATATCAAATTAGATAGGTGTTGAATGAGAATGAATGGATTTAATATGTACACCTTTTTGAACCAAAACTTTTGTTTAATTTTGTAACTTGTATGTAATGCTTATATATATGAGATTAGTGTTTATTTATATGTAGTTGTAGATTTCTTTTTTTATCAAGGACAAGGCAATTGGTGTTTGGACTCGCCACCTGGCTCTTCACCAGGACCATTGATATTTTACCTAGAAAGGGTTCGAAATTAAATCTTGTTTATGTCCTAATTATATACCTTCCTTTATTTTCTAATGTTTATCAATCCCATATAATGCAAAGAATCATTCTTGTTAAAAGCATAGAATTCTTGTAAGAAGCATTCATGTCACCTTTTTATGTGGAGAGAATAAATTGCAACATATAGAACACATTTAAGTGTAAATGAACATCCACAAATTAGGTCATTTATTGATTGTTACTTGACTTGACAACTACCTATAATTCTATAGAAATTGGCAGTAATTGCCCAACTCTTATCTTTAGAAGATTAGACTTTGTTAAAATACATTTTTATAGGGCTTTTATTAAGTAAAACTAAAAACTATTTTATTAAGAAAACACCAATTAATTAGATAGAAAACCAATAATGTGAGGTTAGGCTTTTTTCATGTAAAACAAGTTTTTAATCTACATATTAAGAACCAAAATTAAGCAAAAGAAAAAAAGGTATGAAACCAGATAAACAAATAAAGAATAAGCAAATTGGTCTTATCTCTATGTCGACAAGCCTGTGTGGTCTCAGTATGGCTATTGATCTATGTCTATATGGACTACAATGTGTTATCACTAATATGTTCGTTTGGACCTCATATCCAATAAGAATGGTCAATCTTACACAACTCACAAGAAATAGATTAGTAACACAAATAGAGGTCTATGAGGACCTAATAATAGTGCCAAATAGAATGATAATGGCATGTCCAATAAATTACATGCAAATATGAATGCTCATAGATTATGGTCAAATAATGGTTATCACTAAAAAGATGACAAAATATTCATGCAAAGGAAAACAACAATATTTATAAGAACTGGATTTCAAAACATGCATTCGTATAGATTATACTCCTCGTGAAAGGGAGTCCGTACTGACTGAAAGGCAAAACACACTTGCATAAAACATTTATCCATGTGGACAACTATCTTTTTAAAAGGGAGTCCATGTAAACTGATATAGAAAAAAGCATATCTTCAAATTAGATGCAATGCCCGTGAACCCTAGTTCCATGAATAGTGCCCCTTAAGCAACTAGGTCCTATTGAGGTAGCTGAAGGGGGAGTATAAGTCATAAAACTTTAACAAGCAAGAGAATGATGAAAATGAAATAATTAATACTTTTGGCAGAACCAATAAATAATTTCGTGTAGAGAACTAGTGAATAATGGCTTAAGTTTCACTAGGCCTGAAAATGGGTTATGATGTGCTTGGTGTAGACACCTCACCTTGACCTATGATGATAGCTAGAGATGAACTCTCAAACATAGCATAAAAGCGATCAAGATATAGGTCTACACGGACTTACTACCCATGTCTACACGGACTAACTATAGAAATAGGCTAAAGCCCAGCCCATGAAGATCACGGACCATCACACCAAGAAGTCTAGTCCGTACGGACTAATACGAATAAGTCCGTATGGACTTGCCATTGAGATAAACACTTCAGATGAAAATATTGACTATTCAATCTAGAAGTTAGAATCCTTTAAGGATTAGGATTTTCTTCTCGATGAATAAAGGAAAAAACCTTAAAGAGTGGGTATAAATACTTCTCTATATCCCTAGAGAGGAGGATGGACTTTTGAATTCAGAACAGAGCCACAATTACATAGATCCCAACCACAGAAAGCATTGAAGGTCGCGGGATATTAGCCATAGCAAAGAATTCAACCATCTTCACTTAAACCTAAAGGCTTTTGTGCTAGTGTTTGAGGAGATCCTTCGTTCAGGTAATATTTGAGGTTTATGGATGAAATTGTTGATGTTTTGATGAGACAATGATCTCTAAAATTACTCATTAGTGAAGTGATACTTTGCTATCCCCACTCTTATTAATGATGAGTAGGCTAATTATATTTGAAGTATACGATGTAAGATTGATGCATGTAGTCAGTATTTAGCATGCCATATGACATTAATCTTATCACACGAACTTGATCATATCTATAACTAAGTCTGCATGGACCTAGTATCTTTAAACACAAGCATATAGGTTAGTTTGTACGGCATTATTTCACAAATGTCAATTTAGTGATCTAGTCCATGCGAACCTATATTCAATGAGCATGATCATCTATCCATACGATACCATATTAAGTATAAAGTGATTAATGTATATTAATACACCTATCTGTGGGTATTGGAAACATATGATTAAATGCATGAAACTAGAAAATAGTCCGCATGGACTCCCTATCACGAGGGTTATACGTCTGTACGGACTTATAAATGTTAAGTTGCATAAATAACCCTCTGACATGTTTTTGATTGTGTAATTCATAGTCCACAATGCATTCATCCTAAATTTGTTCATGTTTTGTTCATCATAAAGCAATAGTTCTGATCTAATATGTTTGGCTTTGATGCTTTCTTGAGCTGTCAATTAGACCTCTTGGCTAAAGTGAAACATGAGACTAACTTGATCCCTCTCTAGCAATGGTCCGCACAGACCAAGAATCATTACTTTTGATGTCCGCACAGACCTAACGACATAGAAGCAGACCTATTTTAAGACTATAACCTGCCTCTTCGATTTTGTACTATTTGCACTTCTTTATTCATTTTGGGGTTGTAATAGCTGGTAAATAACTAGTTTTACATGCTAAAACCTAACTTTCACATCAAATGATTTTATACATAATTAATTGGTGTTTTCTTAAACAAAATGGTTTTAAGTTTTCTTTAATCAAAGGTCACATGAAAAATGCATCTTAATAAAAGGCAAATCTCCTAGAGATAGGGGTTGGGCAATTACCAGCAATTCCTATAGAATTATGGGTAATTGTTAGGTCAATTAACAATTACTGAATGACCCATTTTTTAGATGTACATATGTCTATTATATTTTGTAAATACTACAATTTACTTCCATACATGTAAAGGTTATGCAATTTAAATTAATAATGACACATGCTTAAATGATAAGGGATTGATAAACGTTACAATATACATGGACAACATATTATTAGGGCATAAATAAGATCTAAAATTCCCAACCTTTCTGATGTAGAAGATCAAAGGTCTTAGTGTAAAGGCTAGGTGCCGACTCCACTAACCACTCTCATCCTCGGTAAAAATATCATAATCTCTATAGTGGCAACTCCGCTAGGGATTGAGAAATTTTAATCTAAAAGTGCCCAAATAATATGTCATCCAAATATTCTAATTTTTATAAATCCCATGCATTACATCCTCTATAAACTGTGTCCCTTTTACCCTAGATGGTGTTGTGAACCATAACTCCATTTTTTATTCAAGAATGGAGAAGTGCAAGCATTTCCATCACTCGTAAGCCTCATACCTTTAAGTATATAAAAAGATGAACTAATCAGTCACTATTATCCTTGATTGGAAAGACCTGTTAGGAGGGACCTCTGCTTGTAGGAGCCTATAAGCCTTTTGATTGAAACCATGAGCCCATGTAGTCAAGCTTAGCAACTTCCCCTAAGTTGTATTACCCTAAGTGTGTGCAATTGCATTTATGATTGCTATATGGACCTAATTACATTTAGCCTTATTTGAAG
>CANXYI011955583.1:0-15291 GCA_948208565.1 Hura crepitans
GTATGGAATGCACTAAATTAAAGGTTAAAAGATGCAAATTGCTTAACGTATGTGGAATGAGTGAGGTTGGCCATGTGGTATCCTATAGTCACTTTGATGTTTTATTGAGTTATGGTATGTTTGAACAAGTATGCTTGCGTGGACATAAATGAGACATGCTATGGTTTATTGTTGTGAAGTTTAAGGGTATAAATGAACAAAAGACTTGTGATTGTTACGATGGCCGAAATTCTTATAACTTTGAGAGTAGATGTATATTGTCTAAATGATGAGATTATGAATCGACATAAACATGTTGTGTACGGTAAATAACAAATGTGTAAGTATCAAATTTAAAGTTATAATAACCTGATGATTTTGCCATGTATATAATGACATGTTGATATGGCTATTGTTGCATGCCAAGTTAAGTGGTATAATTACGATATGAGATATTCAATATGAATGAACATGTTTTATGTGACTTTAATCATAATTTAAACAATTATGCATGATGGCTCTTTAAGGCCGAATGGCTTAGATACATATTATGAATGAATATGGTGGATTATGAACCATTTTGAGATGGCATAATGAATATGGAACTTGATGCAAAGATATATGTATATGGCTTATGATGATGGCCACAAAGTATGACATGTGAGATATAATATATGTAAATATCAATATGTTTATGAGGCATGTTTGATAACCTAAATGGAATTAAGAAATTAAAGGAAATAATTTTCCTTTATGGTCATATGTTGACCAAATAACTAATAAAATTTACTTAAGCTACTTTAAAAAGGGGAAACCCAATGTAAGTTGGTGATGACCCATATATGTAGACAACCTAACTTAGATAGGTTAACCAATCAACTAGGAAGATCAGCAGCTGCTAGGACACTTTGGTGCTTATTGAGACCTTCAGGTCACCGTATTGAGCCCTACGGGCCACCATATTTGCCTTCGGTCTATGATTTGACTTAAGACCTATGGGTTACCGTATTAAGACCATTATGGTCACCATATTGAGACCTTCGGGTCATCGTTTGAGACCTTTAGGTCACTAGTTGAGACATTTGCAGTCACTGTTTGATACCTTTGTGATCACTGTTTAATACTTTTATGGTGACCAATTTTTGATATCTAGTTTCAAATAGATGTCAACGCCTCGACCCACCTATCTAGTATTATCTGATTTGGCCTAGGTTGCCTGGTCACCTCATGGCTTTGTCCCTTGGGCCCAATTTCCTTGGCACCTAAAAACGCGCTAACCAGGGATACCAAGGCCTTACAGGCCTTACTTATAAGACCTTCACCATCTTTCCTTCTTTCCGATGTGGGATAGATTGCCTATCTATCCCAAGCATGGTCACTCCACCTTGAGACACATTGTTCTTCGCTGCCATACTATATGGGATGTTATGATAGTGGTACACTCATGTTGTACAAAGGGAATTGGGCTTAGACTAGTTTTTAAAATGTTTTGTAACTTTTAACAGAATATAATTACTTTTGCAATGTACATCTAAACTATTATATTGGATTTTATTATGTATATGCTTTTGAAATGCATGTTTGTTGAGATGTTTAGATGGATCAAGAGGATCTAATTCTATTGAAAAGAGGTTGAATGAGATCATAAAAGTGTTTTTAACCTGTAGATTACTATTCATTTTAGGGATAGTATACCGGTATAGCTATTATGCTGCCGGATTTTTGACATGATGATTCCTCAATTGTTTTAAAACTCTAAAGGGGTTTTCATTAAGTCAAGATTTTAAAAGTTCATACAAGATCAAATGTTTTTCAAAAAGTTTTTAATTTATATAGGTTTTCTATAAAGATAGTTCGGATATCGTTATGTGTGCCACTCCTTATTCTGGTCCAGTGATTGAAATAAGTAAGGGGTGTCATAGCAATCTCGTCTTATGCCCCCTATCCATATTAAGAACAACACACTAGAAGGAGGAAGCCAACTAATACGTACCTTGATACTCTATCGAGATCTGACATTAATTCTAGAAACCAACTATATAGCTTTTATCCAAGCATGGACAACAATAATTAAAGTTCTAATCTTAGTTTAAAGGGCCATTACGATTTGATTAAACATTGCATCATTACGCCACTTCCATAAAACCAATACATGTACAAAAACTAAAGACCCATCTAACTCGTATAGGTTTTAGAAATTACCAACTAAATTCTCTTTAAACCAAACTTCAAAGGACAAAGAGAAGTGATTTCGATCCTTGAGAAAGAGAAGCGATCTCAATCCTCAAGACTGATTAACTTACTCCAGATTCACTTGGCTTTGAGACAATCATGAACAGCATGAAAAATTCATTCAAAAATAACCTGCATTGCCCATAATTGTCAATAACAGTAAAGTGTCCCCTAAAACGCCCTTGATTAGTCAAAAGTTTCCCTTAAAAAGAAGCCATATGAAAACTCTCTTGTGTTGTGGTCTTTTCCATACTTGCAAGAATCCCAAACCTTAGAGTTTGGATTTTTCAGACTTTGACTCAATAGATTATAAGCCAAATTCACTGAAAACACTCCAGAAGATAAAGGCAGTGACATGGGAGTATCAGGACCAAATTATTCAGAAGTTAGAATAGACAACTATATAAGAGAAATTATGTCACTCAATGTCAAAGTAAGCAAATCAACTTTTTCAACCTGAATTTTTCTCAAACATATCTGCCACCATCCATTCCACCATATTGACTAGCATATTCGAATTAAAAGGCTCTATCTGAACATAATTAATAAGTAGTCTAATTTTCACCCATCTATCGTGCCAAAAGGAAATAAAACAACCATTACCTACTGAACATCCGCAATTAGAATGAAAGATAGGCCATAACCTAATAATACTCTTACAAAGAAAAGAGCCTCTATTCCTAGACAGCATATGAGGCTAAAGAGAGATATTAGAATTATACTTGGCTTTGAAAACACAAAGCAACAAAGCATGGTTATTAGTAAACAAAAGCCAAATAATTTTGAGAACATATGTATCATTATACGTTTTAAGCCTTTTTATTCATGTGCCTCCCATATCTGTAGGTTTGCAAATTTGTTCCCAATTCAATAGATGCACTTTGTGTTGATTTGGAAAAGCACCCCAAAGAAAATCCGGACACGACTTTTCAATTTTCTTGCAAATGGCAATTGGAATTATAGTTGACTGCATTACATATGCTAGAATAGAAGTAAGTCTGATTTAATAAGAGCAATGCACCCTGTTAGAGATAGGGAATTTGCCTTTCAAGGAGCAAGTCGAGCTTTCACTTTATCAACAAGATAAGAATAAAATTTAATTCCAAATTTACCATGAAGGTTGAAACTCTTAAATAAAAACCCAAGTGTTTAATGAGGCGAAAACCAAAAGCTTTTTTAAGAGCAGAGCAGTATCCTGTGATACGTTTTTAAACACACAAAATGATGACTTATCTGGATTAACCACTTGGCTTGAACAGTGGCAAAAATCCTCCCACACTCCATTAATAACATCAACTTGATCAAAGGAAGCTTCAACAAAAAACACCAAGTCTTCTGTAAAAAAATAAGTGAGATAGCTTAGGCCCAGATTGTCAAATTTAATTAGTTTCCAAAGGCATTTGATACTGCTTTGTTGATTCCATGATATAATCTTTCCATACAAAGCACAAAAAGATAAGGTAATAATGGGTCTCCTTGACATACCATACAAGAAGGGAAGAAACTATCAATTTGAGTCCTAGTCCAAATAATGCTGGCACCAGTATTTTCCTAGCAATTATAGAGAATGGAGCAAAGATTCTGAGGAAAGCCTGCTACTAAAAGAGTATCAAGAACAATTCCCATCCCAGTTAATCATAGGTCTTTTGTAAATCCACTTTAATCATAATCTACCCCTTTCTCCCTATTTTAATATGCATTATCATTCTTATTCATTATTAAAAGTAAGTTTTCCATAAATTTGAATTCACATTCTCACGCAAGGCTAAAAATAGTTTAAACTTGAATTAGAATTTTCATAATAAGTTTATTGAAAAAATTAAATTTTTCTGAACCAATATCCTAACTAACAACATTAACCAACATGAAGAGTGCCTTCTTGTGATTATAATATTAACAATGAAAGAAAATATTTATTTAAATTTAGCGTTAAAGTTAATTTTTATTTAAATTCTTTTTAAATGAATAGATTAATTTTTAAATTTTTTTAGGTTTTTTATCTTTAAATTTTATTTATTTTGTCCTTAATCTTTTATTATCCTAGAAATAAAATTTTTCTGTTTCAAAAAATTTTAAAATATTTTACCATAAAAATTAAAAAAGTAAAAATAATCTATTTTAAAAAAGTTCCATTCAAAATTTTTAGGAAAATTTGATTGAAAATAATTTAAAATTAAAATATATCTATTTCGAATAATGTAAAAATAAAAACGATTTTTTTTATTTCATTTCCTCCTTTTTAAATTTTTTGCGGTGATGCTAAGTGTGCATTTCATATAAGTGTATATTTATTGTACGAATTAATTACGTTGATGGTCACTAGATTTATATTCTAATAATTGAAAAATAATAAAATAATTTTTTATATCAAAAAAATATTTAAACTTTAAAAAATTTTACAAAAAAATTATTTTGACCAATTTTATTAGATTTTTTTTTGATAAAAGATAACGTAATTATTAATATTAATTAGATAATATCATGTAATAGCATTATATCATTCGATGATTGAAAAATATGTTTATATTAGTTGATAAGTGATATTGCCACTATGTACATTTGATATGTCTATTTTTTAATTATCGAATGACATAACACTTTTACGTGATTTTTTTTATTAATATCAATAGTCATACCATCATTAATCAGTTAAAAACTTAATGAAATTTATTACAGTGATTTTTTAAATCAAAATTTTTAAAATTTAAATATTTTTTGGATATAAAAAATTATTTTATTATTAAAGTATAAATCTGTTTATTATAACTATTGAATAAAAGAAATCATTAAATATAACTATTATAATGCGCACGTTAACATGCGCGTGCAGCTAATAAATTTTCAATTTTTTAATTGGAAAAGCTTCTTCTAAATTATATTTGAAAATTATTGAATTATTTTAATAGGAAAGATATTCGTGCAAAAACGCGGTTTGGAGGGAGATGATTTGAAAACGGGGCTCCTCATTGCCGCCCTTTTTCACTTTGCATGTGAAGGTCTGATAGCATATGGATCCCACTTGTCCCCTTTCATCCTTCCTTTTTTGGCCTGACATTTTTTTTATTTAATAATTATTATTGAAAGCCACTCATTCCATAATTTAAAAAAAAAATAGCGAACTCGTTACAGAATCGGTTTTGGACCCACCCTACTCAATTCTTTTGCCACGTCTATTACTGCATCCCTCAGTATTCGTCCAACGCGTTTTACGTATCATATGCTACTGCTAGTGAGTCTCCCGTCATCATTGAGAATCCAAATTTACGGTCACAATTTTTTTATTTATCTTTATTTTAAAAAAATTATGGCCATTAAATATCAATGAGGAACGAAACCTTGACTATCATATGCTATTAAATAAATTATGATTGTTAAATTAAAAATAAAATATATTATTTTTTTGATTTAATGATCTGTATTCGCTAGTGTATAAGACACCCAGAATATCATATCATCAGCTCAGAAGCTTTAGTTCAAAAATAGTATGGAAAATGTCCATAAAAAAACATAATGGAAAATGTAGCAAAAAAAATTATAATGAAAACTGTATTAAAATTTCATTTTATCTTTTAAATTATTTTTTTTAAATTCCTACAATTATTTCTAATTTCATTTTATCCTTTAAATTATTTTTTTTTAAAAATTCTTACAATTTTTTCTAATTATGTTAAAATATGGGTATAGTTATTAAAAAATGTGCAAAACTATTTTAGGGTTTGTGAAAATTATGCAAAACATTTGAGCATTGTTTTCCATGATTATAAGGATATTTTTCTCCAAAATTAACTTGAAAATTAAAATGAGCTCTAAGACAATATTAGGAACAAAACTGTGAATTTTCTTAAATATTATAGCCTTCAAAATCTTAAGCAGGAGTGAGAACCTTATTAATCAAAGAAAGCACTTTGAATTTCTGGGAATATTGCTATCTTAGAATTACAGCTACAAATTCCATTCCTTCACCTTCATACTCCATCACTTTAAGGGCGTACTTTTCTACTTTATTGTATGCACTATTCATTGGCAATAATAATTGAATAATGTATTTATTTTTGGATACATCAGAACAAAGGCAAAGGAATCATATCATGGTTTCTGTATAGTGACACTCACATTATTACGAGTCTTTAATGTTCTATACGTTATGAAAGATCAACTGACACAAGCAGTAAGACAATCTCCTGCTATTACAACAGTAGATAACAATAACATTTACCATCAACTTGGGACATAAGCTGAAAAGGGTTAATTATAAATTAGACCTTAATGATTATGGATTATAAAAATTAGAATTTTAATTTTTTTTACGAATAACAAATTATCATTTCACAATAACTAGAATTATAGATATTTTTTTATCAAAAATCAAACTTTTCGGTGTCACGACAGTTATGCATACCTATTAAATACAAAAATTCCTTTAAAAAATACTGATATGACATTTTTTTCATAGGTGGTAGATATATTGTTTTCAATATTTTTAATATATGATATATTCTGTATAACCGTCACAATAACAAATTATTTAAAAAAAAAATATTGATATTGCACTTATATGAGATGAACTTATTATTTATAGAATTTTAAGCATTTGGTAAGTCAAGTATAAATGTTATGTCACTACACAGTTTGATTTTTGAAAGAAAAAGATACGAGTTTCAAATATTATAAAATGATAATTCAGAACTCTAATTGTTATGAAAAAAAAAGAAAATTAGGATTACAATTGTTATGACCTGAATATTAGAGTCAAATTTGTAATTACCCCAAATGAAAAACTACTCTGATAACAGGACTGCAAATATCATAGTAGTAGAAATCTTAGAGACTTCAAAAGAAATTGTAAGGCAGGTAGATAATTGGGAGATAAAAGATGACCTAAACTAATAGAAAAGTAATTGCAATGCAACTAAATAATCTAGTCTTTTTTTTTTGTTCAAACATTAAAACCTTTCCTTGGTTTTCTATAAGCTTATAATAACAATGAATTCCCCATTTCTCCTGTAAAATAAATTCTTCGCATACTCAGATTAACCTTAATCCACCAAACATGGCTCTATTATTACTCAATTAATTAAATGTCATCATTCAGTAAAGCAGTAATTGGACAAAGGGTATCCTTTTTCCTATTTTATGCAACTTCCATAATTATCTGTTAGGATTCCTTGTATGCTGGTCAAGCTATCTTGCCTCAACTGGTTTTGGTAAGTTTGAATCCCTAACTCCTCCAAATTAAGTTCTTTACCTACCATAGATGAAACCTTAATCCAGGAACCTCGAGTCTAATTTCTCATTGATCCAAGTGCTATCATATATTAATGCATTAATACTAAATGAATGTTTTTGGCAGCTTCTAGAATCATCTGTCAATATCCTTCACATGGCAGCTTAGACTACCTGGCCTCAACCAATCTAGCTACAATAACGACAACATTGTTCACACATTGAACCAGGTACATTCTCCCCTCAGGCACCCCACATGAGTGGTCTCAGACCTCAATAATTCGGAGGTTCTCTTTTCAATCTTGAAGCCAACAGTTTATAATGCTGTTTATCAAGCCCGACAAATTCCACATGAACCAACAAACTGGTAGAAACACATGAACGTGATAGAGAGACAATGATGCCTACTTGCAATTTTTCGCACTTAGACAAATTCAATAGCTAACCTATTTTATCATGTCCTTAATTATCAAACAAAGATGATAAAAGAAAATAGAGTAGCTTGAAAATCTACAGTACAGTGCATATCCATAAGAGATTTTCTTATGGAATTCGCAAAATAAATGGCAGGATGCAGAAAATTTTCTCCTTCGTTTGCTTAGTCACTATCTGCCCAACCAATGAAATTGTCACTTGGGAAAGAATTTCCACTCACTCAGTTCTGCGCATCTTGATATTCACTGGAATTTCCTTGTAGGATCGAATCTTCTCAGCTGCTTGACGCTTAGGCCGAATAGACGACCTCCATAATTGCTGACCTTCGGATCCAGAGGCACAATCTGCTGTTTCCAATTTATTTTCTACTGATGATACTGATGAAGTTGGACCACATTCATGCAGAGAAGGTACAGGAACTCTAGCGTCATTTATCTGAAATAAGTCTCCTTTTGGTTTTTGCACTTGCTCTTGACATTTTGTCCTAATAGACAGCCTTCTTGAAGAAAGCCTGTAAATGAGAGCAATATTTTTTTTTTCAGTTCTCTAAATTCTTCCAACAATGCCAGAAAATAAAAATCCATTAATGAACTGATTTTCAATATAGAAGTGGACTTTAAGAACTAACCTCTTATCATCAACCTTATTTTCAGCTTGCATTGATGTAGCTGTAGTATGGTCCACAGTATCACTTGTCTCAAACATAGCAGTTGGTCCTTTTTCTTCGCCCTTAAATCCAGCAGGTTGTCTTCTTGAACAATGCCTGTAACAACAGCATTTCATCTTTTCTTCAAAATATTTTGAGAACGCCAGAAAATTAAATGCCATTCACGAAGTAAATGTTACAGCAGTGGACTTGCTAACAAACCTTGTGTCATCAAGATTGTTTCCAGATTTGGTTGGTTTATCTGTAAGATGGCTCACAGTACTGCTTATCTCAAAAGAATCATCAGTAGATACTTGTTCCCCAGCTTTAAACCTCGCAGATTGGTTTCTGGAGCAAAACATGTCAGGAAAAAATTGAGCTTGCGTAAAAATTTCAAAGAAAGCCAAAAATGAAGAACCAACTGTATAATTAATTGGTGCATAGCATAGCAATGGATTAAACCACCTTTTATCAATCTTCTCTTGGACTTCAACTGGTTTAACAATATTAGAGTCAAAAGCTGCAAAGAGAAAAATACTAGGGAAACTCTTAGGTTCATAAAATAATAGAAAAATAAAATAAATAAAATAAAACACATAGGATGTTCAGTCTTCTAGTTACATTTGGATTGTCGCTTCCTCCCTTTATTACAAGGTTCATTTTGCTTATTGTCTGCTTCAGAGCATTTCTTAATCCAGTCGCATTTGATGGTTTCGACCTAAAGCAGTAAAAAGAACAGGTATAACACACATGAAACAGAACATAAGATGCATTTTGTAAAATTTCTTGACATGGCACTGTGATACAAGTAGGAACTAGATACATTCTACTTATAATGAAAAGATTGATCAGTAAATATTATATTTGGTACTCTAATAATGATTCGTACATAGGGCATGAAGTTGTGATCGCCTTACCTCAGACTCCAGGTTCCTTGCAATAAGCAAAACATTCCTGCAACCCAGCTCATGTTGAAGCACCTTTAGCTGAGAAGTAAACAGATACATTGTTAAGATTAAGAAACCAAATTCAGTCACCTTAAATGTTCATAAACTCACCCTATCTTTACTTGAATTTAGCTCCTGCAAATTCAAAGAAATCAGCATCAACCAAGCAGTCAATTGTTTGTTGCAATAATCTCTAAAAGTTATATCCATCTGAAATTTATCCAGAAATTGATTCCTGAGAGACACATGACATTACCGCCAACATCTGACTGTTTGCTTGGGTGAGTTGCAGATTCTTTTGCTGCACTTCTTGAATAACTGTTCTCAATTTGTGCAACTCTGAAGCATGTAATTGAATAGTTTTACTGTTGACCAGATTAAGCAAAAACAAAAAATGGAATGCCAAAAGAAATTGTTATATCAGTTAAAGGAAAAAGAAAAGCTGAAAAATTAATCGTAGATCTTAAAGGATACTTTCTATCTGCAAGAATTTTCACCAGTGACAGATTTTCCTGGATTCAAAAATAAATAAATAAAAAACCTCAAAGCAAAACTGGCAACAAAGACATGGTGCTTGTTGATATACCTTTTTTGTGTTCTGAAATCATGGGAATATACCTGATGGAGCTTGTGAATGTGCTCTTTGGTATGTGAAATAGCTTGGAGTTTGGAATCATGGCTTGGCTGAGGCAAATTAATGATGTCAGCAAGTTTCTTCCTTGACATATTCCCATCTATAGATCTCTTTGCCACTGCCTCTTTGTTACCTAACCAGTGACCATCATCAATTTACTTGGTCATTGAAGAAATAATAACCCAAAAAACAACCTATGCCCTCAACACATAGCAGAGGAAACTGGCTAATAATAAGGAAATATAGAATCTTAAAAGCAAGTGTTTTTATGTCTTTAGGCTTTAATAATGTGCCAGTTCCCTGAGTTTAGCTAAATAAATCCATCAACTTCATCTTGAAAGAACATCAACATTTAACTTCCAAATGATTTGGTCATTTAACAAATCATACGCCGGAAACAAAACCTAATTGGCCCACTTGTAACATTAACAACAAGAAAGCAATAATACATATAAGGCCAATTTTGCACTAGCAAATTGTTTATATTAAGCCAAATTGTATTACTAGCTGATGTTCTGAGGAACACATTGTAAATACTTCTTAACTGTTGAATTTAACTTCCAAGTTCAACCGAATCACAAATCTCAGAAAGCCTAGACCTAAAACCTTACTCGGACCAAATTTTAAAAATTGACAAGCTGTAGTTCATCAACAAAACCCTAAAATCTCAGAATTTGCAATCAAAAGTGAAATATTGACGTCGAATCACAGTTCTTACGGAAAAAAGGGGAAAAAACGAAAACCAAAAGATTCACAACAACGAAAGCGAAAACAAGCAATAAAATTGAAATTCATGAACATAAAAGAACGGAGAGCAAACCTGCAACATTGACGTTTTCTTTATTACCACACCCATTCATGGTAGAACCTTAGCTAATACCCTAAGCTCCTCCACTCTGTCTCTTCACCTTCGCGGACTGTGGAAACTAATAAGTGAAAATATTTCAAATTGAAGGGGGAAAAAACGGGAGAACGGCGTAAAAGGAACTTCGCTTGAAAAATTGAAAATCAACGGCCTTTTCAAGATCCCGCAACTGCTCCCACGGGTGCAAGTGACAAAGCGGGATGTCGTTTTGTTTTATTTCACTAAATTAATTTCAACCTTTTTCTTTTGAAACTAATGTCATTAAATTAATTCTTTTTTAGGATATAAAATAAGGAAGACTTAAGCTTGTTTGGATAAATGTCAATATAGTTTTATAATATATGGTAAAATAAGATAAGGTATGATATGAATTTATAATTACTATTATTTTATTTGAAATGACAGAATAGTATGTTATGATTAAATAATGTGTTTTATTTATTTTAATAATATGGTATGATTTAATAATAATAAAATGATAAAAATACCCTTAAAATCATAAATTCGTTAAAATCATATTAAATACAACATTTTTAATATAAAATTAGACTTGATTAAAGATATAATAATTTTTTAATTAAAATCTTCCACGCATAGGGGTAATATTAACCTGGAGCTTTGTGCATCTTTACTGCATTAAAATCTTTTGTGCACAAGGATATAAAATTTTTATGGTGATTGCTCCGGAGGGCATGTCGGGAGTCGGATAAATTTCTTTTAATTTGTGCTTCTGTTAAGAAAATTGATAAATATCTCTATTTTGCAAGTGGAATTTTAATATTCAGTTAAGGGTAATTTTGGAAAGTTATTTTGTGAAACCGTAGCAAACAATGGATTTTATGATTTAACAATCTGGATAAAATCATAGTTTCCAAATCGTGATTTTACCGGATCATACAATCAATAATTGATAGAGGTCTTCCTAAACATAGTAATTAAAGAAACTATGCCATATGATACTGTCTCATATCATGAAACAAACATAACGCTAAACGTTTCACAAGAGGAGCAAAATCTGAACTGATTCAAATAGCTCAAAAATATAGTTCATACTGGATTTCAGATAACTTAAATTTTGTATTAAATAGTTATTTCAAATGTATTTAATAAATTTTTTAAATTAACTATTGATAGTGTGTCCTTAATTAATTGCGATTTCAAAAGCTACTTTTTGAAACTTTTTATGATTAGCTGATAGCTGATTATATTTTTTTTTATTTGGACTATAATAGCTATTTTATTAATTATAAATTATATGTACGTTTAAATTATTTTTTACATCAATAAATAATATATATTAAAATTTTATAAATAATTATTTAAATAACTATAATGTTGATTTTTACATAATAAAAATATGCTTTCATGTATATAAAATTATATTTTAAATTAATTCTTATATCT
This sequence comes from Hura crepitans, assembly GCA_948208565.1. NCBI lineage: Eukaryota > Viridiplantae > Streptophyta > Magnoliopsida > Malpighiales > Euphorbiaceae > Hura > Hura crepitans. The sequence goes on from CANXYI011955583.1 coordinate 12,366, forward strand.
CCATTACATAACTTATTAAAAGTGAAAAATAAAAATACACAGTATATATAGAAAGATAATACCATTAATAGTAATTTAATATGTAAACAGCTGTTATTAATAAATTTTTACCAAAATTTATAAATTTTTTAGCTATCAATTATCGGTTAATGGCTATCAGTTATTAACGACCACTATCAACTATTAGCTGTTATAAAAATTATATTTTTCATTTATTTTGATGTTTATGATTTAAATATAAAGTTATTTTTCAATTAATTTAAAGTTTGAAATTATAAGTTGATTAATATTCAGTTATTTTTTTTATGTTTAATTGGATCTCAAATAATCCAATTCTAAATATCTTAAAATTTTGAGACATTAAAAATTCAAGTTAAATCAAGTGAAAATTTAGAAAAAGATTTGTATTTGAGGTATTTCACTGGATTAGATTCCAACCATTGCTCACCCCTGTCTTCAATTCATAATTTTCATTAGTGATTAATAATTACTTTAAATTTGTGCAGAACTTTTTAAATACACTCCTCATAAAAGGAGCCTAAAAACTAAAAATTATTTGATCTTTATACGAAAATTTTCTACTTTCTTTTCTTTCTTTTTTTTTTTTCATATAAAAAAAGGGTGGAAATTCGATTATATATACTTTCAAAACAAAATATCAGCACACTAATGGAAGGATACGGTCTTCCCTTCTTAATTTGATAAGGAAAAGCTCAATTTTTTTTTTCTGGAAAAAATATTTTGAAGATAGTGCATTTAAGTTTGTAGTAAATTTTATTTGTTTCGACATTTATTTTTTTAAATAAAGTTTCGATTTTAAATTTTATAAATAGAAAAAATTCAATATCTCGAAAAAAAAATCTTGCAGTCTGTTTTTTATTGATTAATTAGACTTGAGATTGAGAGATTAATTTTTAATTTTAGTGGAACTTGAATATTATTATGATATTTATTGATTAAGAAAAACAGATTTGTTATAGTTAAAACAATCAATTTAAAGTCAACTTTTTTTTTTTCAATAGATACATTAAAATATACTTTTGCTACTATAAAAAATACTGAAAAAGAAGCAATAAGTACAGAAAATATAAAGTCTCTAACCCCTTGAGATATTTTATTTTTTTTCTTTTGTAAAAATATATAATTTTAAAGGGAATTGTTACAAAATTACCCTCCTCTAATCTGTATTCTCGGGAAATTATATCTTTTTCAGAACTCCAAATTAATTGGCTTTAATTTAATTTTTCTTATAACGAAAAGTTCACATTTTTTCTGTCCACGTGTTATGAAGTTTTTTTTGTTAATATTTGACTTATTATTTTAATTATATCATGTCAGAACAACACTCGTTATCATTTTTTTTCCTTGAACAAACACTCATAATAATCAAGTTTAAAAGCGTTAAGTGAGTTAATATTAGTATAATCATTCATGATGAGCATAAAAATAAAGAGAAAATTACACAATATATCTTTTAAAAAAACTTTTTTCAATAAAATGCATCTTTTTTTTATTTATTTCTTTTTAAAATTTTTTATTCTAAAAGTATCACTTTTAGGGTTTTACCTTCCAAATTGTATTCCTTTTTCTTTATTTTTCATTAATATTACTTTTTACTCTCAGAAGCGTGAAATTAATCCTAAAAGTATTTCGCCATTGTTGTTCACTCAAAATCAAAAATCATCTAACTAACTTGTTATTCACTCATTCTCAATTCAACACTTAAATTGGGAGTTCTAATTCTGTCAAATTTGGGTGTATTAAACAGAGCAAATGTTTTTTATCAAGGCAATTAATTTGGATAAACCATTTGAATTAGATATCGAGTTCAATTGGTGCTTCCTCATGCCAAATCTGTGTTGTGCTTAACATGTGAATGAAGGAATTATTTTTTCTTTTATTAACTTAAAATATGCACTAACTCTTGAATTTTGACTAAAAAAATTAAAGACTTGTTTATGATTGTGGCATCAACAAGAAATCCCTGTAGTTCCCTTTTGCAGTGCCTTTAACTTTCTCGGATAATTGAATTCCATATGTGCTATGGTAGTGATATTATCTCCTTCAAATATGCATCTGTTTGTGTTATAATCACTCTTGTTAATGCCTTTTGGTACTGTTATCTACTTCCTTTCTAATTGCCTCATCTACAATCCGATGAAGAATTATGTAAATAATAATGTATTGTAATAAATTCATTTTTCTTGGAAACTGGTAGCATCACTATTACCTTGGTGAAATACACCTATGGTGCACACAAGCATTCAACTATATGCTTTAAGATGAGGTTAACAGCTTGAAGATCTTAAAGAAAATCAAGACTAGGATTAAAATCTAAGCTAATGCATTCATGATTTGGGAAATGCTTAAAATGGATCTTTGAACCTAATTATGGACCAAAGAGATGATAAATTGCCTTGTAACATAAGTAGTTTTTAGTTTGTATCATATAGTTCAGGTAAGAAAACTTGTAGTGTTTGTAGATGGACTTATGATGGGGCTTGCTTCTTTGTGGATAGGATTCTAATAATGATAGGGTGCATTTATGCACCGTTTTTCTTATTATTTTTCATACTTTTATATCCTTAATTGTGCTTAATTGATAAAGATTAACTTAGTTTGGGAATTTTGGTTATTTTGGACAGGCTTTATAAATTTTAAGTCAATTCATAGAGTTTTAAAGAACTTTTGGAGAATCTGCCCAGCTGCGGATGTTAACCTTGGGTCAAGGCTAAGGGTTGTAGCCAACTATTAGATGCAGCCTGATTTTTATTAGACAACTGTTATATTTAGCTCTACTTTTTAGGCAGAATTTTGTGAAAAATAATCCCTTATTGATTAGGATAATTTTAGAGAATATTCGAATTCATATTTTCTATCTTTCCTAATCTTTTAGAGAGATTTTAGGAATCAAATTCTCATATTT